>WJEZ01003312.1:0-11097 GCA_009869925.1 Thalassaphorura encarpata
ATACAATCTAAATCCACATTCGGAACAACGTGGGGAATCTAAATCATCCGCCGAAAGAAGAATTATTATCATACTCAGATTTTTGTCCTAATGGTGGCGCTAGACGTCTTTTTGTGGATGCAGTAGTACTCATACTCAACTTGGACTTTGTTGAAGTAATTTGCCAAATCGGTCTCATAATTTCTGAAAACTATAAGATATTTAAATGATGAAAGATAAATAATTTTTTAAATTGCTAGAATAATTGAAAATATTAAGAAAGCATAAAGCATGGGTAGGAATGACTTGAAGTTGCATTGACCAATAATATGGTTGAGATAAGATCAGATCATGTTTTCTTTTTTCTTTATTCGGTCCATCATTTCAAGACTAACAAAACATTAGAATTTCATATGAAATTAATTTTCTACGCTGATGATGATAGCCTGGCGAGTAACCCCTTTCGAATGTCTTCCAATTTATTCTAAATTAAACGATCCTTGAAGGCAATTATATCTGTAATTTGTAAGAAGCCTTAAACTAAACAAGGTTGTAGTTATTTCATTGTAAGTACAGCATTATTTTGCAAATTGAAGACCACATTTGAGAATGCCTATTCTACGCTGATGATGATAGCCTGGCGAGTAACTCCTTTTCGACTGTCTTTCAATTTATTCTAAATTAAACGATCCTTGAAGGCAATTATGTCTGTAATTTGTAAGAAGCCTTAAACTAATCAAGGTTGTAGTTATTTTGTTGTAAGTACAGTATTATTTTGCAAATTGAAGACCACATTTGAGAATGCCTTTCTCTGTTGGTAGTTTGGATTGAATTGGATAGTTTCAACACTTTCAACTTTTGCGTTTGCTTTCTCCAACGAACATAAGGTGCTGGTGTACCTTTTACCTTTTCACTCAAGGCTAAACTTTTGTTGCGCTAGTCGTCTTTGTTGTAAATACCTCCTGTTGTGCTAATAAGCTAAAATAGTACTTGATACAAATTTGAATGGACCGGACTGAATACATGAGTTAGAAGAAAGGAGACTGACGAATAAAATGAGCATGTTTATTGCTATTTCTTAACTCAAACTATAAAAGTTGCCAACAATTGGTTTGGTGAGATTTTTAAAAATCTTCAAAATAAATATTCGTTCCAGTTTTCAAGTAGTTCTCTGGTGATGCTTTCTTGTTTTTCCTTCCGGAGAAAAAGTAAGAGTTAGAGTTAGACATGCGTGTTTTCCCAATGGAAGAACGAAGCCCGGGTATTTAACTAGCATATTAGGTTTCCCCTACATCCACTAGTCGTTTGGCTTTTCTTCCACGCTGAAGTAGAGTGTACTTGGAAGCGGGACAGTCGGTCGGAGAGCCGTTGTGACCACCGACGACCTAGATTTAGGGCCTTTAACTACCACTTCAATAGATATTATAACACCAAAAACCTTTGAGTTGAAAGCTGGAAAGTTGAGCTTGAAAGGTTTTCGAAATAATGAGAGCACCACATGAGTTTGCCGTTGCCGCACAATGATTTCCAAGAAAAAGTGGGATGGAACCAAAGGACTTGTGAAGGGAACTCGACATTTGAGTTTTTCAATTTTATTGGCTTGGTTATTCTGGGCTCAAGTGTTATTGACGGTGACGGCTGAGAGGGTAGCAGCAGAATTTGAGGATGAAGAGATGAAATGTGTTTGTGACGGAGGCTGTGAACACCTTCGTGAGAGTGATTGCCCATGGGGGCTCACGCTAGACGTTTGTGGTTGTTGCTTCCTCTGTGCTCGAGGAGAAAATGAACCTTGTGGTGGAGCTCTTGGAACTTGTGCCATTGGACTAAAATGTCAATCAAAATTTATAACCAAAAGCAAATCCATCATTAAAGATGGGACATGTATTCGTAAGTTGACAGTTTGTAATTTCTTAGTAATTCCTTTGAGAATAGAAATTATTCATTCAATCCAATCCAATGTGCACTCCGTTCGTTCATCCAGGTGACAAAGGAATCTGCTATCAACCAGAGAAACGTTACGGTTGCACGGTTCAAGCAGGAAATTGCAAATGCGAAGAGCGGTTTGGATGCGCTGGAGAAGAAATGTTCCTGTTTGACACAGAAGAGTCATGCCGGACGCAAACTGCGTTCTTAATAGCCAGAAGGAAGTTGGAACCTCTCGCATCATATGTTTCTCTAACAGGTCAGTAGATCTTTCCTTGTCTGCCATTACGTACGTACGTACACTAAACACTACCGACTACAGACATGCAGATTTATCCATTTATCGTTCATTGGATCTGGGCTGATTTTACCTCTTGGTCTTAGCACCAACACATTCTTTACTTACATTAAAAAGTTCATCTTCACCTAGAATACATGATTTTTTGATAAATTTGGTATCTAAATCTTCTGTAATCACTACAGAAAAGTTATTTTTTAATTTTTTGTACAATAATTTACAACATTAAGTCGAAACAGGACAAGAAAGTCTGGTAGGAATAGAAATTTATACGAAAAAGTTGAACACAAAGTTTTTCTTCAATTGTGTGTGTCAGTGAAAAAGGAACGTCATTAGCTTACCATGTCGAAAGTGAGCGCTAAAGATTCGTATGAATAATTGAATTCTGTAGAAAGTGCCGTTGCTTGTGATTTGAAGAATAATTGGGATTTGGAAATGAGGAAATCAATTCAAATTCTCACAAGGTTTGAAACCTTCAAGTTTTGTATAAAAGTTGAGGGAAGGAAGGAAGGAACACGCTGAAAGCTCATCCCCTCCTTCCAATTAAAATTCAGGACAAAACTAGTGGTTGTAGTAGCAGGGGCTTTTTTGGCCGGGTAGACAAGAATGCAATGCAATGAGTTTGAAACCTTCAAGTTTTGTATAAAAGTTGAGGGAAGGAAGGAAGGAACACGCTGAAAGCTCATCCCCTCTTTCCAATTAAAATTCAGGACAAAACTAGTGGTTGTAGTAGTAGGGGCCTTTTTGGCCGGGTAGACAAGAATGCAATGCAATGCAATGCAATGGGAATGGAATAGGAGAAAGGTTGTTCTTTCTACACTACACCGGAAAACTAGAGATGAGTTCTAGTTCCAATTTCTCTCTCTTCATTCCATTCCATTCAAACAAAATTTTCCCTGTGTTTGAGTGAGCGAGTAACTTGAATTTTCACCCATGCCATAGCATTTCATTTTAACAAAAGTTCACCACCACCACTCTAATCGTAAGACACGTAGAAAACTTTTAATTGAAAATTCTATGTGAAAGTAAATAACATTGTACGTACGTACGTACGTACGTACAATGCTCCTAGCCAAGCTAAGTGTATACAAACTCATTTCTCTGTCCATGCCGTTTTGTTGAGACCTTAATATTCTCTCTTATCGCTCAAAATACTTTCGGCATCCTGGCCTGGCTCACATTTTCATTAGTGTTGACTCAAATGAGCCAAATTAAGCTGTCCGTCCTGTCTGTTCTTGTGTATTAAGTTTTATACTGAAGATACACATTATACATAAGTTTACTCCACTAATGCTAATGCTAATGCGTATTTTTACAAGTTGCTTAATGCCTCAAATTGATCATTTTCGTTAGCATTGGACTTTTTGAGAATATTCTTACACTAATCAAGNAGTTGCTTAATGCCTCAAATTGATCAATGTCGTTAGCATTGGACTTTTTGAGAATATTCTTACACTAATCAAGTTAATAACGAAATTTGCAAGTGAGCGTCGGTCAATAAAATAATACGAACAGTTTTTGGCTGTAGATACTTTAAAATATTGACAAAGACTATAAAAAGGAGCATTTTAATACAGGCTGACACTACTAATCGATAGGACGTTAAATTTTCTGAATGGAAGGAAAGTACATGTTATGCATGGAACGAATGAACGTCTACTATGTTCTCCAGAGAAATCTAGAATATCCTACGAGGCTGTAGATACTTTAAAATATTGACAAAGACTATAGAAAGGAGCATTTTAATACAGGCTGACACTACTAATCGATAGGACGTTAAATTTTCTGAATGGAAGGAAAGTACATGTTATGCATGGAACGAACGTTCTACTATGTTCTCCAGAGAAATCTAGAATATCCTACGGGTTATATGTCCAGGCCTTTTACCCAATTTTGCTCAGTGGACCAAACTAGTATAGCCAGCCTAGCCAGCCATGCTGGATGCATTGATTCCATTGCATTGCACATGAAACTGGAAAGGTAGAAAGTGGAAGTCTTTAGTCTTGTCATGTGTGGTCTAATGGTTTGCAGCATGCATGAAATCCAAATATATAGAGCGGTGAGAACAACTTCATGCATGCCATGCCATGCCATGCCAGCGGATTTCCAGAATGAGTTACGTTCCGGTTGTGTCTGGAGCATAAATTGAGAATGGATTTGAGTTGAAAGGGAGTGAAACAAGTTTTTATGAGACAGTGGGATTTGAAGATGTGAATTATAGAATTCTAATGATGATCTCTACCCACAGTCGAATATAATAAATAACCTTTTTGAGAGCCAAGGTGTAGAAATAGGAAACTGCGTGAAGGAAGGGATTGTCTTGAGTCATTCAACAAGAGAAATTGACTCCCGATGGGCACTTCTCAATATGATAAATGGGAGAATAACGGAGAATGCCAAAGATGAGAGAAAAAAAGAGTTGAGCAAAGAAAGGATGTCTCAAGAGAACTCCAAAAGTAGTAGTTCCTTTTATTGTATGATGTGGAAGACGAGGACCTGATGCTATGCTGGCTGCATAGCATAAGAAATTTCATTTTGGTTCATATTTGGCTTGAGTTGAATGATATAATAGTCCATGACTCCTTCTACTTTCTTCGCCTTTCATTTTTATGCATTCGGGCCAAATGCTCAAAAGAAAATGTTCGCTTTCTCTTATACAGTTCACTTGCTTAATGTTTACCATACGGAGCTAAGCTAAGCTACAAGCTGCCATGCCGGCCGACCGGCCGCTAGTGCGTCTATCAATTGATAGGAAATATAGGTTAGGCGAAAATACACATATGTTGACCCAACAATTTCCAGAAAATTGGACTTGGGTTGAGAACCATAGAAATACATGAGCTGAGCATGACACACATATCAGAGTCACTCAGCTGCTGCTGGCTGCTGCTACGAAGCTAGCTTCGGTTAGAAAAATGAAATTGAAAGCTCCGCATGATTTCACAAAAAGGTAATTCAGGGAAACAACATCACTAGCAAAAGCAACAGAAGCTCAACACAATGTTTCCTTGGAGGAATGGAATGAAAACTAAAGAGCCTTTGCTGCCTTCTGTTTTGGAATTCCCCAACCGAATCAACTCTCCTTGGGGATCCACAGTTGCAGTACGAGTACATTGAATTCATGCATTGCGTTGCCTTCCTTTAAGAATTTTTGTGATCATCTCAAAGGTTAGGGAATTTTTGTATCAGAAAGCTAAGCAAGCATCAGATGTTCGTTCGTATTTTGTATTCAATGGAAGAAAGGACATGATCTGAAATATTAACATGCTCAAAAGTACGACTATTTTGTAAAGTGTGAATTTCATGTTACATACAAAGTTTTTTTTTACAACTGTGGACCTCGTTTCTAACTAGGTCGATTCAGAATCGGACAAATCGTGTTGGTTTCTGAGAAACAACCGGCAGCGACGGCTACGAGAAAACGAGATCATTTCCGGCGTTCAAATTCGAATCGAAAACTCAAAGGTCGCATAAGTAGTAGTAGTAGTAGTAGGAGTATCGAATCCCATTGATTTCAAAGGAATCACACTTCAAAGCAAAATGTTTTGTGAAATTGAGTAAGGAGCTTTTCTCAAATGTTTCCTTTTAGATCAGCTCCAGTAATCGCTTTGTACTTTTGTGCGTACTGCTCAAAGCAAGGCTTCAAGCATCAAGTGTAAATTTTAATGTACGGCCATTTCTTGGAGAAAAATCAAGTAAGAGCATTTAGGAATTTCATTTGACCATTTCAATCAGGTTAATAATTATTTCAAAAGGATTTTATTCCAAAGGGACAGAGAAGCCTGGCCCTTAGAAAAAAATATAAGGAAACAGAATAGTCTTTTGATATATGCTGTTCAGCCGACCGAACGTGAACGCATTATTTGGACTTAGAATGTGGATTTTTATATTAACACCATGCCATGCCATGCCATGCCTCAAGTTGTTTGTTCTTCGTTGATGCGTTTCTAATCCAGCCAACCAATTTTTCTTCTTCTCTTGCATTCCAATCAGGAAACGAAACGAGGAAGAGAGAAAAATGGGACATGACTTAGTTGACCAACTAGTAGTAGTAGTACAAGCTCTTGCTACTCTGAAATTGGGAATCCTTTTCATGATTTTCTTACGTACATTCTCAAAAAAGGAAGCGGTTGTGCGTAGCTAAAGGATCCACACATCAAATCATTCTGTTTCATCTCAGCATCCAAATTAAATTTTAAGGAGAAAGTGAAGGAAGAAACTTTCCCGCCCTTGGGTTCAATTCTCAATCATCAGTTCAGTTCAGATTGTTGATCGCCTTTATATCGTACGTTCTAGCTAAAGCATGAGTTCGGCTTAAAGTTATCAAATCGGATTACGATATGAAGGAAAGGGCCAAACCAAGGCAAGGCAAGCCATAAAACCTGCATCCGATCATATATGTGTTTCCCCTAGTACTGTACTTGACGAATTTATCAATGTTGAAAGAATAACCAGTTTTGACAGATTCTATTGCAGCAGGAGCTCTATGAACCATTTCGGGTTTTATTTTTATTCTTTTGAGGTCAGCAAACACTCACTGAGCTTGAGCTTCAGGACAGGACTTATTCTCGCCACAATGAGTTTATTTTCAAAGTCAACAGAATTTTTACGATCGTATTTTTCTTAAATCCTCTATTTATCCACTATTTGAAATTTTGCTAGTAAAATATTCCTTTCAGGTTGCTTTACCCGTTCTTTCAGAAATTGTATACTCAATTTACCCATAAAAAGGATAGGATAAAGTGAATTGAGTTTTTAGCTCGGTCGTTCCAGCACAGCAGTCCGTGGTCAGTTAATCCCACTGAGAATTTCAAAACGTTGCAACGTTCCAACCTTTCTGGAAAAAATGTTTAAAACAAAACTGTAAACTACTGATACTAAACCAAGGATTTCTTTCCGGTATCACTGAACTAACCAGGTTTTCATGCTGTGACCATATCTTCAAGGCTTGTAGTGAAATTGGAGGTTAGAAAATTGAAACAGCAACTAGGATGTCTCGATCTTACTCAGGACTTTGTTGGTTGCTTGGTGATGAAGTGAAAAAAAGGATTTTTGATTCCATCACCACATCCCAAAGCTGAGCACAGGAAATTCTATGATGGAATATGATACGATCAAAATAAAGTTTTGGTGAAATTTTAACGAAGTAAAAACCTCAAACATGTACAGAAAGTAAAATATTATTTAAATAACTGTCGTTGGCTGTAAGTTTATATAGGTTTGTCATCAGAAGAATTGATTTGCTTCGTGCTTGAAATAATTTCACTACTAAATTTTAAAAAAGTTTCCTTCAATAATTTTTTTTATTTGATCACTTTATTTCTAGTCGATCATTAGCAAAAAAAGTTGTTGCAAAATCTAAGTTGCGCCTACTATCTCTCGAGCTCTTTGAACCGACAATAACAATAATTTGTAAGGGAATAGCAAATGAAGGGATTAGACACACAAGGGATGGGTAATCATAATAATTAAATTCTCGCTTGAGTTGCAAACTCCCTACTAACCCATTCCATTCAACTCAATTTCACGCTCAAGTGATCAGACATAGCCACACAAACTGAACTCAACCAACATCATTACGACGACTATAGTTGTAGTGTTACTGTTGCTGCATGCATCAGGACGACAGACAGCAGAGCACAATGGTTCAGATTCGTATTCAAATATGGTAAGCAAAAGTCTAATCTACTTTCTCCAACTTTCTCCAGCATCCTATGTTGACAAGGTATACGGCACCTCCACCTCTCAACTCATCCTAACAATTTGGTTGAATTTACTCGTTTGAAATGAAAAAGTTGGCCAAGCCTGAAGATATTATGCAAAGCTATGCTTCACATACACATACACATACGTATCCCTTGGTGTGAAAAACCTCAGACAGGCGGCTAGGCGAACGCAAATGTAAACATGGAGATTGTGTCTCAGCACGACGTATCTTCTTACATAACGTACGTACGTACGTACGTAAGCAGATTCACCAAAGATATTTTCTCTTCTCTGGTTCCTTTTTCCTTTCCGACCGACTGACTGCACTGAGCTTTCTCATTTTAGAACCCAACTTTTTGTGTTTTAGCATTTTTCTTCGTTTTGTGCAGAAAGGAACGCAAACAGTTGTCTAAAGTAGCTAGCTTGGCTTGGCGAGTGTGGATTTTATCGTATGTATAAAATACTGGACTCCAGAGGGAGTCATGCTTTTGCAGAAAATGCCATGTTTCCCACACCACTCGCTTATTGCAATCGCAATCTCAAATCCAAATGACTTTTCTCTGATAACCTTACATTTGACTCAGGAAAAAAAACTTTATTTGAATGAGTCTGTCCTTAAATTCAAAATCCGAGACAAGAAATTTAAAAAAAAACTCAAATTTTCTCAAATTGGACCTACTAAACTTAAATTGATTCAATTCGGAGCAGAAGTGTGTCAATGGCAAGGCAAGGCAAGTCGAACGCACGGACGGTACAAACTCATATAGCGTTCTGTAGAAATGAAGTCGAAGAAATTTTGTTGAAATGAAAGAAGCCTTTGGCATTCAAAGGAAAAGTAGCAGTAGGAAGTAGAGTTTGGCCTAATGTCTCTATCTCACTCTCCCTCGACGGTAATGAAGCCAAAACGAGAAAACTTCAAGATGTCACTGAACATTTAGTTTTACTACTTTGAATGTGTAATCTAATTAAATCTATTTGTGTAGACTTTTCTCTCAAACTAATTAGTATGGTTTCATTTATAACAATAATTTTGGTAAATTAGTCTCAATTTCAATTTTAACATTTACGATTTTGCATTTTGTATGAAATGAAATGAAATTCTAGACGTCATTTGTATTTTACACAATTAATGAGACAAAGCAACTATTATATTAAATTGTTACCTTCTGCCCCAAATATCTAATGTACATTTATGTCTTCCATTATAAATTCCAAAGGCACTCTACCATTACAAGTGTTTCCGTGGCCTGGAACCGCTACTATTATTTTCTGCCATTATCTCACTTGTCTATGACGTTGTACCTGAGTTAACGTTTTAATTAAAGTGCCTTCTAACATATTGGGACTATACCTAACTGAATTTATGATATTATTTGGGAATCTTAGTCACAAGCCAAGGGTAAATGCTACAGTGTACAAATTAAGGCGTTGAAAATGGTTCAAAGCTCAGCATTTTTAAAATTAGACTTTACATTAGAATTTGTGTCCATTTTAATGTACTCATCTGAAAAGCCGTCATTGAAAAATGTCATTTTACCGAAATCCCAAGTTCTATTTTTCCTTCAGCCAAATTAGGCTTTTTATTCAAGCAATTGGAAAGAACCAAAGCATTTTAATCCTGGACCAACTGATTCCAAACCCGGAACGGCGAAACACATTGCCGTTACCATTAAACAAGTTAGGCTATTCCAGGCTAATTCATATCGTTTATCTTAGCCATACTGACACGAACACAGACGGAGTCGTATGCTTCTAATTATTATTCATTCAGTGGAGATAATCTTAAAATTCTTAATTTGTTTGAAGACTTCAGCCTTCAATTTGGTTAATTGTCCAATCATAAAGCATTTTAATCCTGGACCAACTGATTCCAAACCCGGAACGGCGAAACACATTGCCGTTACCATTAAACAAGTTAGGCTATTCCAGCCTAATTCACCTCGTTTATCTATCTTAGCCACACTGACACGGACACAGTGTCGTATGCTTCTAATTATTATTCATTCAGTGGAGATAATCTTAAAATTCTTAATTTGTTTGAAGACTTCAGCCTTCAATTTGGTTAATTGTCCAATCATCTATAGGATGAAGGAATTAATAGATGGATATGCTTTGGACAGAGACCATCAAACAATACTCTTTTGGGATTGCAATTGAAGTTTTATTTTTGTAGGATATTTTGCTTAGCTTAAGTGTAACATTTAAATTTGAACTGCAATGCACCGAGATACCAGACGACGCAAGACTTGCACCTCTTGCAAGTTTAGCTAAAGAAACATATCCGATCCAAAAACCGGGCTAGAGAATCAGAGTACCGCTTATTCTGAATATTTTATGAAAAGCGACACTTGAAAAACGGCACTAGACTGTCAAGCCATACTTTGTTTCCCTATCGAGTTACCTTTTCCTTCCTAGACGGAGACAACCCACGAGAAACAAGGCAAGGCAAGGGTTTGTGAAAGTTTAGAGTGGGATAGAGTCGTGCAATATTAATGAATCATACAAATGGAAAGTGCAAGTCCAAAAGGGAAAGAGTGCGTCGTGGCTCAGGCTCTATTTTGAAAAACAGCCCTTGTTATTTTCTCTTTAAACGATATGAACACTCATATGTGTGGTGGTTTCATTTCTTACTCTAAAGGAGAGACACGAATTACAAAACCCGTACACGATTTTCTTTTTTTACATTTCCTTTCCATGGTTTTCCTCCCATTCCATTAGTTTTTTCTGTCTCGCAAAAAATTATGGATGGCAGGCAAGATAGAAAGAAATAAGAAAAGAAGATTGGATTCTTTCTAAGGTGTAAAAACGGTGCTATACTTCGTGAGGCTTGCAAAATTTCATATTGCCCCATGACATCCTCAACTTTATGTATTCAAAAATACTCCATTTGTTAATCATCTGTTTAAAATATAATTATTATAAATATTAAGGTTTTATCCCGGGAAAATATGAAAAATTCCCCGAAAAACTGAGCAATGCTTTTATTTTTTCTCTTTGAGTACGAGCGTCCGTCTTATGGTTCCTTTTTTCAATATATATTCTAAGATTTTTGTCGACATCGTCCAAGTTGGCTCTAGCGTGGCATCCAGCTTGAAAACGTAAATGTCTTCCACACCTGGTCACACGCTCGACGTAAGAGCGTACGTCGTGACTCTACGGTTTCATAAAACGTCTGAGCCAAGATAAATGGT
>WJEZ01003313.1:0-11095 GCA_009869925.1 Thalassaphorura encarpata
TTCATGGACTGATCTTGTTCCAAAGGACAACAACGTACAAATCTCTGTTTTGTTGAGTGACTATGGGAATATTTTAGTCCTTGTGATTCACGATCTTTCACTTAGGATTCTCTGGTTGGCAAAATCTAAAAAAATTACAAAGATTTTAATTTATTTACGCAGTACACATGCGCGTTCGACTTCAAAAGCAAGAAAACGCAAAACTAAATATTTACTATTTTTAGCCATTGTGACGATTCTGTCAGGTTTAGCATATAAAACAATATTTACTGTATATACCTATGATTACCTTGTGATCAGACCAAATAACGGCGTACATATAAAAAGTTTCTTGTATAATGATAAAACGATTCCGACTATTCTAACCTACACATTGTGGAATGCAATATCGATTCTTACAGAAATGGTTTCTGTGTGCCTAACCATTACGATTGGATTGTCATTTAGTTCAAGATTTCGGAATCTTTGCATCGAATTTTTATCATTTGACGAGAAGAAAGTCTCCAAAAATTCTGTACCTGTGGCAAAATTTTACTACAAGGAATATCATTCCCTACAGAAAATGTTGGCTTTGTACAATTCATCGTGTGGTTCATTTGTTATTTTTAATTTACTCCAAAATAGTCTTTTATTTGTCTTGTTTGGGTATAAGATAGTAGGTACCACCTGGGGTCTTGACATGGTCCATCTTATATTTGGGTTTATAAAGTCTGCAATGATTATGATACTTTTACCGCAACTTGGAAATTGTATAAAGACAGACGTAAGTCAAACCATTGTTGTTTCACGTTAATTAAATGTTATAATTACATTCCTAAAAATTTCTCAGATGAAGTATTGGCAAATAAAAGTGACCAATGCATTCGTTGAATCTAAAATCCATGGTTGGCAAAATAATGAAAGACATTTGTTGGTAAATATTTATGTTTACTTGGTATTTTATAATGCTAATTCTAATCCTTACTTAATTCCTAGATTCAAGAAACTCTCAAGTCGATGAAATCTTGTTCTAAATGGAAAATGACAGCAAATGGTTTTTTTACCGTTGATAATTCGCTTTATCCAGCTGTAAGTAAAAAGTAGCTAAAATATCCTTTGCACAGACATTCAATTAATTAACAATCCTCTAAAATGGATATTATTTTCTAATTTTTCAGATATCTGGAGTTATTATGACATATATATTATTTATTTTTCAACTAAAAATTAGTGAATCTAATCAATAGTGATATTGGCATTATCTCTGTAGACTAATCAATAAGTTAAATAGGAGACATTTATCAATTTACCTCGAAAGTTAATTTATCCTACTTAATAAAATGTATTATCTAATGTACAAATAGCTTTAATTTTGATAATTTTATGTACAATTTTCTTGTGTATGCTTTTACAAACTTTTTAACCCATGCAAATACTACCTTTGAGTACATTACTAATATATGATTGTTCTCAAGACCTGCGAAAACTATACAAACTAATATACAAGTTAGGTATATATAAAATGCGGAAATAACATTAGTAGCGAGTGTCAAAGCTTGGGGACTATTTACATTGTCGGAATAAATGTTCGTGGCTCTTTTTACTTCGTCCAATTCCCAGAAGTCCAAAGTTTGTAACCATTCTTGATAAATTCCAGCTTGAATCAAACGTTGAAACCTTTTTTTAAAAAATCCACCGTCCCTTTCTAAGTTTGAAATTTCATATCCGAACGTTTGTCTCAAAAAGTTCTCTGTTCCATTATAAATTTTGGCGGCACCAGGTGACTTTTTAAGTTTGTATTTGAGTATTCTTCTCTCAACTTTGCTTGTGTAGTCCAAAAGGGCAGTTCTATGGCATTTCAATAGTTCATTTTTCTGTGTTTCAATCGGTGGAACCAAATTCCTATGTAAGGTTTTATACACTCTCACTTTGTCTATTTTAGAATGATTATTTTTGGATAAGACAAACAGAGATTTACTAAAATAGGTCTCACTGGTAGCATAAACTGATTCAGACATTCCGATAATTATGCTTAAATTAACAGGACCGATTATAAACGCCAAACCGGACTCTATATCCTTGAATTGAATTAATCCGTTCATATAATCTTCATCTTTCGGAGCAAAAATAGTATAATTATTTTGTGCTAATTGCGAAAACGTCGTCAACTTTTCGACTGGTCTAGGAGCTGTGACATCGGTGACAAATATTCCTCGATAGGCATTTGTTAATACCAAGCATGTTAGGAGAAGTGGTCCCATCAATAAAGAAACGTAAAGAGGTTTTCGACTAAAATCCTTATCCGAAATCATCCCTTGTTCAAGTAGTATCCCTATTAATATATAACTTGTATTTCCAATAAAATCTAAAAATTTCCAAAACCTATGGACAAAGATTACAAACGCTACAAACGATATTAAAGAGGAAATCCACAAGTTAATCTGAAAAGGTATGATGTAGCCTTGAAAAGAAACATACTCTTGAATTCCATCGCATGTAATAAATGTGTAAGAATCTGAGAATAGACCAAAAAAATATTGGCCAGAGGATTCTCGAGCAATGGCAGATGAAAACTCAACAGTTACAGAATGAACGTGAAACATCATAGGGTAAAGGCAATTAGATAATTGCTTTTTCTCCCAATCGTATCCTTCATGGTGAATCGTTGAGTTTTCAAATCCCGATGGAATGGCAAGAGATAGAAACAATAAATTTCTAAGTACAACATATGATCTTGTGTAATTCTTTAGTTTCTTCTTATCACTAAAATATGCCTTCAGTGAAAGCAAATTATGTGTAGAACAATTGGGCATGGTTTGATCTAACAGTTTAAACATTAATCGACCTGACGATGATCGAAAATTTTCCTGATATGTTGAACTTATATTTTCTGCAGTAAAGGCAATTAGATAATTGCTTTTTCTCCCAATCGTATCCTTCATGGTGAATCGTTGAGTTTTCAAATCCCGATGGAATGGCAAGAGATAGGAACAATAAATTTCTAAGTACAACATATGATCTTGTGTAATTCTTCAGTTTCTTCTTATCGTAAAAATATGTCTTCAGTGAAAGCAAATTATGTGTAGAACAATTGGGCATGGTTTGATCTAAGAGTTTAAACATTAATCGACCTGACGATGATCGAAAATTTTCCTGATATGTTGAACTTATATTTTCTGCATTGATAATTTGAAATGGAATGTTATAATAGTGAATTGAATCTTCATGTGAATTCATTACGATCATTCCAACCGCTGTAGAATTTTCCGTTCTGTCATTCATATTGAGAAAAAATAAATTTCAACCGAGTAGATTGATTCCGAAAAAATTCTTGATATGCTGATTCTGATTTCTCAAACTTTTCTTCAAGCATAAGAAAAATATAATTATGTGCTCTATAAGACAATTTGTCCGCAAAAGCTTCATCCATGAAGCTTGCCTTTGCATATGGAGATTTATAAGAAACACCCATTGAAAAATATCCATTCACATAAAATAAAATTTCAGAGAGTTCAGTTTTGTTCAACCCATTTGGAACATGAATAAATAAAACCCCACATGTTAATTTTGAAATGAGATGAATAAAAACTTTATTTGCAAAAAGTTCCGTTGTATTCTCAATATTCGCACTATAGCTCCAAATACCTTCTTGAAGCCCTTGGGCCAGAATCACTGGGTGATGAATTGGTTCGAGAATGACAGTCGAAAAATTCATTACTAGAACTTGTGTGATACAATTTGAAAATGGTTGGAGGTAGTTGTTGAAATCCAAAGAAATTGTTTCGGAATTCATTCTAGCAAGCGGGGTTGATTCACTTTTACTAAAATACAAGAAGAGCAATATATAAGGAAATTTGCAGCNTACTAGAACTTGTGTGATACAATTTGAAAATGGTTGGAGGTAGTTGTTGAAATCCAAAGAAATTGTTTCGGAATTCATTCTAGCAAGCGGGGTTGATTCACTTTTACTAAAATACAAGATGAGCAATATATAAGGAAATTTGCAGCACATCATAACCTTTCTCATCCTGTTACTGAAAATTTCTTAAATATAAATATTCTTGTCAGAAAACACGGTAGCATTGGTGCACTGAAAGAAAGTTCGAGAGTAGCTTGAAAATTCGTTACGAAAGTGTCTGGAATGTTATTAATAAATAATCGAACAAGTAATATCAGCGAAATATTTGGAAGACAACACGTAGCAGTTCATTATGTTGATGGATAAGAGGTGATTCAAGTCCCAGATTCTATTAACAATGCATAAGATCTGAATTTTCAAGACAGCAATCTAAGTTGATTGCATTGAAATGAGCTCTTCGGTAGATCGGAATATTTATAATGTATACAATTTTAATATTCTCGACTATACAGCTTTTACGTCACGACATTAACAAAATGCGATTTAAAATCACAAAATCTTGAGAAATTCAAGTCCAGACGGAATTATATCTCTTTGCTATCATGAAATAACTAGTATTTTTTACTAAGATATTATACACATATTCATTCAGATAAACAAACTTACTAAGAATTTGTAAATAACAGGTGACTACAATTATAATTTTCACATTTGCCTAGCTCAGGTTTTCCTAGAACAAATAGGAGATTTAAATTTAGATAGTTTAAGGAGTAGTCTGCTGATATAATTTCTTAAGCGGCATTCAACCCAATCAAACATGAATCTGTCATGCAATATTAATATACGATTATTTTCAAAAATATCAAAAACTATACAAAAAGATATACAAGCAATGTAGATATAGAATGCAGAAATAACGTTAGTGCCGAGAGTAAAAGCAATAGGCATATTTGGATTTTGATCTCCCGACGAAATATTATACGTTGCTCTTTGTAAATTATCCAGTTCCCAAAAATCCAAAATTTTCAACCACTGTTGATAAATTCCTGCATGAATTAACCGTTCAAATCTTTTTTTCAAAGCTCCACCATCACGCTCCATGTTTGACCAATCCAAACGTTTGACTCAAAATTCTTTCTGTTCCATTATAAACTTTGGCGGCACCTGGTAATTTTGTAGATTTGTATTGGAGTTTTCTTTTCTCAATTTTGCTGGTATAATCCAACTGAGCGGTGCGGTTGCATTTCAAGAGTTCATAGTCTATTGATTCTTCGGGTAGAACCAAACTTTTGTGCAAGGTTTTTGTACACAGAGTGCATTTTAGAATTTTTGTTGGCTGATAAGACCTTAAGAGATTAACTAAAATAGGTCTCATGTGTTGCCCATTCTGCATTTGCTGGTTCGTCCACAAGAATGACCAAACTGTTTAGAAGATCTATATAAACCAACGCGTTAATATAATCTTCGTCTCTGGGGATGCAGATAGTATAATCTCTTTCTGCCAAGTCATAAAATGTTGCTAACGTGTCGGCAGGTCTAGGAGCTGTGACATCCGTCACGAAAATTCCTCGGTACGAATTTGTTAAAACTAAACCCGCTAGTAGCAACGGTCCCATTATTAAAAATCTATATGCAGGTTTCCGACTGAAATCTTTATCCGAAATCATTCCTTGTTCGAGCAGGATTCCTATTAATATGCAAATTGCATCTGCTCTAAAGTCAAAAGATTTCCGAAACCAATGACCGAAACATAGAAAAACAGCGAAAGATATTGTAGGGGATATCCACAAATTGAGCTGAAATGGTACGATGTATCCTTCGAAGGAGAGATATTCTTTAATTCCATCACAAGTGACAAATGAGTATGTTTCAGAAGTTAGACCAAAGAAATATTGCCCAGATGACTTTTGGACTAAAGAAGATCTAAAATCAACCGTTATAGGGTGAAAATATCCCAAAGAACATGAAGCCATTTCCTTTGTCCGTGGATCATATCCTTCGTGATGCACCGTTGAGTTTTCAAAACCAGTTGGAATGACAAGGGAGATGAATAGTAGATTTCTAATTTGACTGTAAGACTTCTTGCATCTTCTCAATATCCTTTTATCAGAAAAATATGTTTGCATCGAGAGTACTGAATGCAGCGTACAAACTGATGCAGTTTGGTCTACGAAATTAAATTTTGATCGCCCTGAAGATGCAAGGAAATTTTGCACATATAATTTATTTAAATTTTGCACACTTATGTTTTGAAATGGAAAATTCTAATACTGGTTTGAATCTTCATCAGAATTAGTCACAATCAATCCAGTTCCCGTATGATCTTGAATATTTAGAAAAAATATTTTCTGTTCAGTTGATAGCGAGCGGTAATATTTGTCATTAAATTGTTCATAAGTTGACCCCTAAAATTTTTCGTGGAGAATGAAAAAAACAAAGCTATAGGTCCTGTAAGACAAGTAATCTGTAAAAAGATCATTGGACAAAAGGGCCTTTCAAATTGGCATAGTCGGATCACGGTATCTAAATCCTAGGGCCCAAAATTGATTACCGTAAGATAAGATTTCAGAGAATTTAGATGCGTTTGCTCCTTTTGGTATATTAAGAAAAAGCGCACCACAAGTGAGTTTAGAGAAGAGGTGAGGAAAAAGTTTATTCACAGCAAAAAGTTCTGTAGTGTTGACTATATAATTGAATGGTGCGGTTGTGCCGTTTTGTAGTTGTCGTTGTAGTTTTGTTGTTGTACTTGTTGCAGCCCTTGTGCTAGAATTACAGAATAACGCATTGGTTCCAGTGTCTCACTTTTGAAATTTATAACAAGAACTTGAATAATACAATGTGAGAATGGCTGGAGGTAATAGTTCAAATCCAATGAAATCACTGCATGTGCCTCAGTATTCATTTCATGGCTCGAATCACACAATTTACACAAAAACGCAAGAACTATTAGATAAGTGTAGCCCTGCCAGGATGGCCCTGCTAGGAAAATAGGAAGTTCTAATGACATACATTAAAATATGAGGATAAGAATTTGTCATTACACAATACCAAATTCTGAACAATTGCTCGTGCATGTAGGTGATGAAACCAAATTGTCATGTTCGGATAACGATACTCTATTCCCAGATTAGAATAATAATTTTCA
The DNA here is from genome assembly GCA_009869925.1 of Thalassaphorura encarpata. NCBI lineage: Eukaryota > Metazoa > Arthropoda > Collembola > Poduromorpha > Onychiuridae > Thalassaphorura > Thalassaphorura encarpata. The sequence goes on from WJEZ01003313.1 coordinate 6,984, forward strand.
TAAGCCAAGATTGAAGAGAACTCCGATTTGTTTAGTTGTTTTGGAATACGAACAACTAAAGCTGAAAAGGTGAATTCTTAGAAAAGACGAGAAAGAAGACTGTGGGCAACAAAAAGGAATGTCGTGCTGTATATATACTCGTAAGGACACTTTCTGCCTCTTTGTAACCCCTGATCTAAACCTTGGCCTAGAATAGCAGGAAAACGAAGAGCTTCTATAGTCACGTTTTTATAATTTATATCAATAACTTGGATGATACAATTTGAGAATGGCTGGAGGTAATAGTTCTTCATGTGGTGGCTCTGGTTTCGTTTCAGTTTACATTATGTAGGCTGCATAATCATCACAACTATGAAATAAGTGTAAATCAAATAAATTTTAAACATTCCTTTTAGTATTTTGCGCTTCATTGTTGTTGGTCATCTGACTTGTGAGAAGGGAAGAGACTGATATTCCTTTCCCAAAGATTTCATATCTAATGCATCTCGATAGGCCGCCAGCTTCAGCATCTTTCTTAACCTTAATTTGGGACACTTTCTAAGACAAGTTTTTTTTATACTTTTTATTTTTAAGTAGATTTTTAATTATTGAGGTTAAGTTTGAGTAAATCATATTAATTACAACAAGTCAATGACGCAAAGTCTTCAAAATTTCCGACAATATTTCTGTAAATTACTTTGACATAACTCGAAATGAGAAGAATCTGAAGACAAATTTTGAGAAGTCGTACTTTAAACACAATCAATAAATGAAATATGTTAACTACTGTTGAGCGAACGAAGCAAGAGCACAACCATATGAATTTGATTATTTTTTGTTGATGTTCAACGACTAATACAAAAACACAGGCGATGAGAAAAATTCCAGTCATAATAAATGAGCCAGAAATAGAAGGACTACTCAGTCCTAATCCTTCAGGTTCTAAGCTTGATTCCAAGGACACCTTGAGCTTTGATGCTTTTCTAAATTTTCTTTCCCTGGTCAAGGTATCCCAATGAGTGCCTAATCCTCCTGTAATAAATCCGGAATGAATTTTCTCTAAATGAGCATACGAAGTTAACCATACTGATTGCGCACCATGAGCATCATCCATTTCTACTGAATATCCAACCTCTGTTTCTATTATTGGAGTTTTACCAAGGTAAATTTGTTTTGTTCGTCTTCCAACATTTAGACGAAATGCAAGAATTTCAATCTCATCTGTAATTCCAAAATATACACTTTCAGTACACTTACGAATTTTATCATCAAATGGTTTTCCTCGGACTACGAAGCATGGATTGAGAGTGAGAAGTTTCTGCATTTTATCAAATTGTTCTTTTTCTTTCCTCCATTTTAATGGAATAGTTGCGCCAGGTGGTGGGGTTGAGATTAATGCACTCCTTAGTTTATATTCTTCTCGGGTTTTGAAGTCTAGATGCATCAGACCATTTAAATTTTTAAGCTGCTTTAGCTCATTCCCCATGAAATTCTCCACTAAGAAAGTGTAACTTTTGTCTCTTGAGTTGTTAACACAGTAACGTTCAAGTGCTACTAATACTACCCTCCCCAATGGTCCCTCCATATTAGTAATGACTTCAAATTTCCTTTCTGCCACATCATCCAAATCCTGAAGACGATTCCACTGAATTGGTGCTGTTAGCTTGGTCGTAACGACTCCCTTGTATCCATTTGTGATCACAATTCCCATGAGGAGAAATGGACAAAAGAAAAATCCAACTGCCACTGATTTTCTTAAAGTTGGATGTGGTTCGAATGGATGCTCAAAAACAAGGGTTAAAATAAGTTCAATGCAAAAATTAATCCCTCGTCGAGTTGACTTATCCCTGTGTAGAAGTTGAGAGAAAACAAAAGAAAATGTGAAGAATATGATGATTGATATCCAAACGATTGGGTCATAAGGCGAAACAAAATTTTGAACCAGACTCTCTTGCATTTCTCCTTGATCACAAGTGAGAAAATTTAAACCTCGTTTCCTACGAAGTAAAGTTGACCTCATATAGTCACCCAAATTCGACGCTTCAGAGACAAGTACAGTTTTGCCATGCTCATATTCTTGTTGAAAAGTGAACTCTACAATTGTCGCATTTGGAACTTCATTTGCAAAGACGTGACTTAACAGTAGATATTGAGGTATTGGATCCTCAGATAAGGATTGAGTGACAAGTTCCCAAGTCGTTAAAGGGCGTTCGTAATTCTTGTACTTGGCATTAGCATTACCAGGAGATCGCATGTATCGAAATTGCCACAAAGAAGAGCGAGAGCAGGATTTTTCGGCCCTTTCCCTTAAGGCACCAAATGATTTTTGAGAAATTTCCAAGTGCAATGCCTCTTTTTTGAGCTCCAAATGGCAAGAAGGGCCAACATGAACCCTTACGCTTTGAGTTTTAATATCATAGCCAATGTGGAGAGGGAGCGGCCTTTGTTGGCTCAAATGACCAAGTGTAATTATTTCATTACTGGGTAATCCAAGACCAATACTAATCACATGAGAATTTTTGACTGAGCAATGATGGAATTCTCGTTCAAACAAAAGATGATTGAATTCGTAGATGACATATGCATTATAAATATCCATCATGTTGATCGGATGAATCAGGATTGTCAGAATTGAAGTGTATCTTCCTTCTGTTAATTTCTTCAATTCACGTAACAGATCATTGCATTCGATCCTAGAATGTCCAGAAGCAGCAATAGCCCATATTTGTTTAATTGTGCTCTCTATACTATCAACGACTTTTCTTCCCAAAGCTAATGCAATTGGTTTTGTTGTCTCCGCTACGTCAATGCGAATATCATGAGTTAATACAAAGACAAAAGGATGTTCAAAATTTTGAATTAATGAGTTTATATTCACTTGGTTTTCATTTCCATGGATTATGGTCGATGAGGGTTGGATTAAACGTTGCAAGATGAGCCAAGTGATCAAGAAGTACGTCATGGTGGTGAGAGTCGTCAACTTAACTAAACCAGGGTAGTCCAGTTACATGGATAAAAGTTGCTACTAATGCTATTTTTATGATTGGATTTTTAAAATATTGAGTTTTTCAAAAGCGAAGCTCAGAACAATAATTTATGGACAGTTGTTCTGCCTATCTAAGTCTTACTCGTTGAATAATTTATTTCATTTGTTGTCAAGTCGAGAGGTGAATTAGTTTTGACTATAACAATATACCAAAGCTTATTTCACAAATGGATCGAACATTAAGCACTATCAGCATGTGACGAATTTTGTCAACCGATATTATTATTCTTGTGTAAATGAAATTCAAAACCAGGTTGAATGACAAGGGAAATGAATAGTAAATTTCTAATTTGAATAAATGAGTTTTTGTATTTTTTGTATTTTCTTAGACAATCCTTATCAGTAAAATATGTTTTTCTCGGCAGTATAGAATTGCTAGAACAAAAGGTGGTGGTTTGGTCTATGAGTTTGAATTTCAATCGTCCTGATGATGCAAGGAAAATTTTCATGTACACAACGTTGAGTATCTTCTCAGTCTCAGTTATATTTTGAAATGGAAAAAAATAGTATTGATTAGAATTTTTTCTAGAATTCGCCACAATCAACACTGTCGCAGTGACATTATGTGGTTTGTCAAGGGTATTTAGAAAAAACACTTTCTGTCAAGTCGACATTACATTGTAAAACTTATCAGTTAATTTTGCATACGTTGATTCTTCAAACTTTTCTCCGAAAATGTAAAAAATGTAGGTGTGTGCCCTGTAAGATAAATGATCTACAAACATGTCGCTATCCAGAGACTGAATTGTCATATTTAGAAAAAGGTATTTTATTCCTAGATTAAAAACATAATTGCCATAAGACAAGATTGAAGGGAATTCCGATTCGTTTAGCCCTTTTGGTATATGAGCAAAAAAAAACTCCACCAGTAAATTTCGAGAAGAGATGAACAAATAGCTTGTTAACAACAAAAAGATCAGCCGTGTTGATTACGTACTTGTAATCATCTAATAGTCCTTTATTCAGCAGGGTTGGCAAAAACCCGGGGTTTTTTAAGAAAAACCCAAACCCCCTGGGTTTTAGGGGGTTTTGCGGGTTTGATGGGGGTTTGATGGGTTTGGGGGTTTCAAGGCTTAAATGGGGCACT
>WJEZ01003314.1:0-11092 GCA_009869925.1 Thalassaphorura encarpata
ACTTGAGAAATGGCTGGAAAAATAAGTCCACAAACGTACCATAGTTTTTGCAAAACACACATTAATTTGCATAATAATTGCCAAACAAAAAGTCAAAAGTATAACCCATTTGTGCCTATCAAACATTCCCTTAAACAAATAAAACGGATGTTGATAATAAAATGAATTGCAAATAAAAATTCTAAATATAGACCTCTTCATTTTATTTAACATTAGAATTCATTAATAACCAATAACAAATTATAAAGTGGAAACAGGTATAACCAAATGAAATTTACAGTTTCGGCACTTGAGAATCATACTCAAATACGACAAATCCAATCTAAGATTTGGATGTCAAAAACTGATCTTATAAACTCCGAACCTATGATTGATTTTATCCAAGCAATGGAGTTTCAAGTTGGACGCTAGGACTCCTTTGGCCGGATTAGGATCTAAATAAAAAACTCTTTTGACCCTCGAATGCAGCAAAGCCATAGCACACATCAAGCAAGGCTCTTGAGTTAAATAAACATCAAGATTCGTACAGATGTAATCTTGAGGTCGATTTCTGACTATGCTCGAAGTTGCTGTTACTTTGGGTGTTCCTGGTGCGAAGAAGAATTGTGATTGTGACCCTCCATGCAATTCACCTATGGCATCAATTGCCCTGATTGCCGCGTGTTTGAGTGGATGGAATTCTTTTCCTAATCCAGTCGTGACTACAAGAACCTCTTTAATCACGGGGTCATAAATTACGCAGGTTGGATCATCAGTTTTTATCAATTGGACGTTCTTTCCAATCTCAACTAATTCTCCTTCACTAAATCCAGAATTGGGTTGAAATAACTTTTCAATGCTATTGTTAGGATGAAAATTACATGTCCAAAACTCAGAGGCTTTTTTATTTTGCTGAATTGTCAATGGAACTTCGCGTGGGACTTGTGCAATGTGGATTGACCCAAGTCCTTTCAATTTGAATTGTTCCTTCACTTTTTCTAAATCTTCGTCATTGTTTTCCAACTCACAAATAATAATTTGTAGAACCCCTCCAGCATTTTTTATTCTTTTTAGGTGATTCAGTGATAACTTTGGCAAATTGCGTGTTAAGTTCCCAGCCTCCTTTGGATCTGAAATATCCCCAACTAAGACCTTTGTCAATTTCAACTCAGGGTCTGTGTATCGGTCAGGAAGAATGGGTTTTATAGTTAATTCTAATTCTAATTTTATTTTCTTTGCATCTGGCTCTTCACTATTTACACTTGAGTTTTCACTCGCGGTGAATTTCATTTCACTTTCACTATTAATAGGACAGCTCATTTTGGACAAGGGGTAAACACAGCAGCACGGAAGACGAAATTTATTCAAAACTTAATTCTTACTCTTAGGTTTATTAATGTGTACAAAACAGACGCCATTACGGCGCAATGGTTGAGGTTTAGATTTTTCGGAGTCGCCTTGTCCGTGCTGTTCTTGCGTAGTAGAAGGGGAAGGGGAGGGGGCGGTTGATGAGCTGTCCGTTTTTAGTTTTTTCTTTGAGTCTGATTCAGAGTCACTATCGGCTATTTCCTTATTCACACCATTGACTCCATTTTCATTGCCATTACTGCTATGTTCCGTCATATAATTGTCAAACTGATCTTTGTTCGGTCCAGCGAACAAGATGACGCATAAACCATTCTGAGAAATTGAACTCAACACACGATCACACCAAGAGTCGATTTGTTGTACGAGTTTTTCCATCTTCTCATCCTCTTTGTATTTGACTAATTTACTCTGCACGTCCACATGGGCTAATGCGAAGTTATAGTTAGCAAAGGCAGACTCGAGATGTGTCACAGCTTCTTCATTAGAGGAAGTCTGAAACGAAATTATAACATTTAATTAGAAAAAATATTTTAACAAATAAAATTTACTTAGTATGAGCATAAAATTGAACCAGAAGATTTACCGTTTTGAAATCGATACCGCCAGATCCATCGCCAAAGGAGAATGATTTGTAAACTTCGATCGTGGAAGCAGGGGCGATGACACCGACTGGAAATAAAATGAAGAATTAGCCAGGACTCAGAATATGGCATATGGTAAGGATTGAGTTAAATTATTACCAGTCTTCTTGAACTTGTTTGCCTTGTTAAAAATTGAAGTAGACAAATGACATTCTGACAAGGCAGTTTCTTCACTCTCCATCATAGCCGTGTCTCCAAATCTGAAGCCTAGAATTTCGATAAACCATTAAATATTAAATTTTGAAGACAGTGTCAATTAAAATAAAATTAAAAAACCTTTCGATAGTTTGAGTTGGACCAACTTCATGGTTGCAATAGCATCTTCCTCTGGGTCATGTCCAGCTGGTCCGGCTTGAATTTCCTCCTTGAGGAATTGAAGAGCAAGGGCTGATAATTTTGGTTTTCTTTTCACTCCTCTTTGCATGTTGAATATCTCAGTAGTGTCTATGACGTAGGGATGGGTCATCTGTGTTAGTGTAGTGAAGAAAAATTATTTAAAAATTTTTAAGTAGCCAATTTGAAGATACTTCATACCTTCATCGCAATCAAATCACAATTGAGAGAATGTCCTGCTAAAATAGCATCATCAGGTAAAATTTCTTGCAGTGCTTTCTGAACATCTCTTAAAGTTGTGGTTACGTCTTTTAAAATTTCCTCAGTAATACCAGAGAATCTAGTCAAATAGTTGATGATTGTACGACGTGGTTTGACGTAGGTTGAGTAAACGACCTATAAGTGAGAACAAATTTAATCAGATTAGAAATGAGCTGGAAAGCCGAACGCCTTCACTCTGTGGTTTTGTACAAAACAGCAAATCAGTCGATAAAAACATTTCATACCTTCAAATCCTCATTAACCACAGCAATCCGAGTCAATTCATGGCCTTTCTTCGTGATGCACATTTCACAATCCACAGCGAATATCGGTGAACAAGGTGTAGGTTCTGAGTAGGTAGACTTTGTTGGTTTAAATCTAGGGAACTTTTGATTCTCAAACCCAGGCAAAGATGGAACTGGAAAATTCTCCCAAATCATTTGCTGGAAACTCATCAAGAGGTAAGTGCGTGGGAACTATATTTTACAGAATATATTAATCATGACAGTTACAGAACTAAAACGAATTGAAATTAAAAATACTTACCATATCTCTCACTGGAAGGACGTATTTAACACCAGACGCATCTACTTCTTCGTCCCGAACTGGGAACAATACTCGAAAATTTTTGAACATTTCTCTGGAACCAAGAGCTGCCTCCAAGGAACCACATTCTGTTCATGGGACAAAAAAAAATCAATTATTGCAGACAAAAATTCAAAATTCTTATTAATTAATTAAGATAGCCCCAAAATCAAACTCACTCTTCAAAATAGCATCCTTTTGATTTACAGTGAGAGGAACACGAGCCAAGTCCAGAGCTATGTCAGAGCCATATTCACATGGGGTAGTGACTTCAACTCTATCTGGACAAGCTTGCGTCAATTTCGGAAATAAATGCTCATTGGAAAGAAAGTCTGCCGATGAAAATCCTTGAATAACAAATGCAACAACGTGAGTGAGACGATTGTGCTTTTGTAAACAACACCATCTGAAATTTAGTCAAATCTGTCAAAAATCGTAACTTGAGGGGTTAAAATGTTATGAAAAATTGTACCTATCAGGCGGAGTAGTCGCAAAATTTCCCCCGATCGCATACAAAAGTAATTGTTGGACGTCAGACGTAAGGATTGGATTCCGATGGTCATAAGAGGTCGAGAGAGATGCTATAGAGCCAGCATTTTGGAGGAAGAAGAGGGGCAATTGCTAAAGAGTATAAAGAATGATTAAATTATGACTACAATCAAAAATGCTAATTTTTTACTCAACTTACCGTCAAAAACTTTTTTCTTTCTCTCAGTTGAGCCTTAAGAGCTTTGTAGTCTTCTTCCGACAATTTCGCAGGTTCAGATGGATCAACCTTCAATTTCTTGATGTTGGGAGAGTCCAGGAGTTCTCCAGGCTGATTTTCAACACAAGACATTTTAGTTAAAAATTATCTGTATTCGAATACAAATGACCTTTCAGATCAGAACTCACTCGCTTGACTTGATCATTCGACTGAGTCAAGTCAAATTCAACCAGGAGTTGTTGCCTCTTCTTCTCTTTCCTTTGTTCCTTCCGGTTCATGGTCACGGTATCTTTTTAGGCGGGATGTGACCACCCCGGGTCAAACTTAAATTTATTAAGGGAAGTCCGCGTGGCCTGTCTCTGTCTGTTATCTGTTTGTTGAGGAATTTGGTCCATGCCATGAATTAGGTTTGAATGAAGCAAGGATTTCCCGCCATTTGAGTTTCTTTTTGAATTTGGATTGGGGCAAAGAAGACTGACCATAAAATATTACGAATCATAATTTATTTCAATTTCTAGCCGTCTAGCCGTCTACCCGAGTCAAATTATTTCATGATATAATCTTTAGCTTATTTACAGTTTAATCTACTGATATTATAACAAGAGACATGAATTCTTACGATTTAGAAATGTACATTGTTAAATTGTAATGCGACAAACCTAATACAAGTTCCACGGATCCCGTTTCTACAATGTTGTACTTGTATTGTCGTTACGAGTTCCCAAATTTATTTCTTCTTTAACCCAGAATTGTTAGCAATTTGTTTTACTGGTGTAATGCACATGTTTTTTCCATTTTTATTATTTAATTTCACCGGATTCTGGAATCTGGAGGCCGATGGAGTCGTTACCCAGAATTTTGTAATGGGAAGATTCTGCAACGGGTAGGTTTATATTAAAATTCCAAAAAATACGTCTTAAATGCGTAGGTTGTGTTGAAAATGTAATGCCCAGTGTAATGCAAAATGAATTAGAATTTAAAATCTCACTATTTTGTAACCTATACTTAATCAGACCAGACTTATCAGAATTATGATTTTTTGACAAGCAGATCTTAGCATGCCTATCAGTTAGCTTCAAATTTAATAGATTATTACGTAAAACTTTCTCAGCTTTCTTCCCGCATTCACTTCCAACTGTGAGCGCAGAAATTTCGGAGAACTTCGGATAGATCCCGATTCTAAGTTGCAAAGAATTTGGCAAAGCCCCACTTTCCATCATATGGCCATAATCGTAGGCGATCAATAGCTCGTGCTCTGCGAGTCACGCACAGCTGGAAAATCTCTGGCCACATAAGTACAGTCAGTCCAGACCAGGCCATTCCATCGTCCCAACCGTCTTGACCCAATTCTCCTAATTCTTCCTTTGGGTGTGTTCGGTTTTTTCCTTCATCATGGAAATACAGGACTGACAGACAATCAGGAGGTGAGATTAAAAAATTCGTAATTATTATACTGGTTTTATATTATTCATGCAACTGTGTATTTCCTGCCTAAAATATTGGTGTAAGCATTAACATTAGTAGAAGGGTGAACTTCCCTAGTTCATAAAAAATGATCACGAGTATGGCCAAATGTCTTAAAATACTCTAGAACGAACGATCTCGTCATTCTTGCTTGAAAACGTAGAATAAACGAGAAGGAAATTAACTAACCACAGTCAAATGACTGATCTGACTCATGATTCCATGGGTTGAATCATTTTTCTTATCCGTACATAGTGATTTCACCTAAATATTTTGCTATTGATAAAAACGGTACAATTGTGCGTAATATAACAAATGACCCTCTAGACATTTTATCATAAGTCCTTCCTTCAATGAAGGATATCATCATCATTCCAGCTGAATTCAACATGCGAATATGATACGATTTGCCAAGCCAAGTCCAGTCCTTGGCCTTAGATGTACACTCATTAGCATAAGCCACAGCCTTTGCCTTTGCCCTGGCCCTTGTTTTGTCTTCTCACCCCTTTTAGCCCATCTGCATTCTGCAAACAAGCGGATGGACTGACGGTTTTTTTAGTAACACACATCACACCGGGTTGAATAAATAATTTTCGCAAGTCCAAGCCAACCAGGCCAACCAACCATCTGTCCTCAGCGGATGTTGAAATAAAGGCAAGGGAAGGCGGGTAGAGAACGGATCCATGGGTTGATGAATTCATGCAGAATGCAGAGTGCGAAATGTGTAGTAAGATAAATATAAATATAAAGTTTATTCAAAATAACAATGTTATGTATACGTATTACAAGGGCAAGATAAGTAGGCATTCGGTTATGTTTTGTGAATTAACGTACAATGCAATGCAAGTACCCCATGTATCTGGAAATGACTAAAGAACAGACTCAGGCGTTGGGCCTGGCCTGGCCTGGAAAGTTAAGCTCAACTCAACGTGCAGTTTTACAAAGCCAGTCTTCTTCTTGAGTCAGACTCGGGTGTCTCTTGTCCTCTGCTCTGCTTCTTGAGAAAACTAGAGCGTTTAAGCTTGGAAAGGGTTACACTACATGCTCGTACGTTAAAAATATCACTAAAAAATACAATCTTGTGCGTGTGCTGTGCTGTGTTGGCTTGACTTGTTGCGAAACAAACCGGTTAGCTTTGACCTGCCAGGGCAGAGACTTAAGGGATTGTGCTGTGTTTTGCTAATTGCAATATTGCAAAAGTTAAGGGCCATCACAAACAGCAACAGCCAAAAAAGGCAAGGTGAAGGACCCGGCCCGAAGTATAGCAAAACTAAAGGTAAATTGGGCTAAAATTTTTAACAATTCTTAAATTTAATATTTTATACGAGTTAAAAAAATTTCGATTTCGTCCGGATTTGTCATCTCATTTTATGAACTTGAGCCAAGATTAATTTGATTAGGAATTTGCTTGTGTCTTCATTTTGTTCCTTCTTCCTTTGTTTTTCGTAGCATCGGATTTTTTCTCGAGCAATAACAGCTCGGCGCTAATTTTTGCTGTCAGTGCAGTTTCGAGATAAAGAAAAATATAAATTCATTTCTCATCTGGGTTACCAGCACCAACCTTGGGTCTTGCTGACTCCAGATTTTTAAGACCGTGAGAGAGTTGAGGATGATTTTTTAAAAGAATCAAGTTTTATATTTAACTTTCAGTTTCTGCTGGTCTTTGTTGTTTTTTCTAATGTATTTTCTGGATAAATTCATTTCTGCCATGCCATGCTATGCTCTGCTTTGCTCTTCTCTTGTTTTGTTTGTCTTACTTTTACTTTACAGCATAACGAGGATTTATGTCTATCTTAATGAGATTTTTATCTTTTGCTCTCGTTGACACGCAGAGAAGAAACTAAAGACAGATCACCAATACAAATTCTGTGCCGACTCGGCTCATGACTCAAACAAACGAGAATATCTTTCTTCTCTGACCATTTATAAACAAAATTGTGTTTACATTATAAAATTCAACTAAACTCCAAGCTGTGTATAAATTCTGATTGCAAATCCGAATTGGGCAACTTTCCAGGGAAATGCTCTTGAGTTTGAGTCACTCAAAGTGCCAGTCATTCGTGGTGCAGCAGGGGAATTCAGGACGATTGCCAAAACCAGCTAGCCAGGTGCTGGTAAAAATAAATCGCAAATATCTGGGTAATTAAAAAAAACGACGGAGCATCTAGCTTGGTAGGACGGGCGCTACTCCTACTTTTACGTGAAAACGACTCTTGAACCAAATGTTGCAGAATTTGAACTTGAACTCTGAATCAGTTCGTTGAGGACTGAAGGCTTCACCCCTTGGTCGTAAATTAACCCTTTCAAATAATTTACAACTCAACTAACAAAAAGAATTTCAGAGAGACTGCTCTTTGCAGTTTTTTTTGTCTCATGGCTTGACTTGATTTTAAAGAACAGTCCAAAACAACTTTGACTCATTCAATTTTATGGTTCTTCGGTCCTCTTAATTTTAATCCTTCACATCTGCAAGCAAGTTGAAAATAAAAATTTGATAAGTTCCAAAAATAATTTTCAATAGAAGCAAACAATCATAAGGTTGGAAAGACTTGTCACGGTGAATTAAGTTTAATTACGTGAGGAAAAGACAAGGAGTTAGCCGAGGAAATGCCGGCCTAGTGTTGTTAATGTTTATGTCATGTCAAATCACTTATCACACAAAAACCAGTGAAGTGCAGACGAGTTGACTTGATTTGACTGAGACTCAGCTGCTAACGAGTCGGCCAAAAACAACAACTTAACTTAGGGTGGACACTAATTACATGTTTTGGAAAACAAGAAGACGTAGTACAAGTAGTAAGTGTATGAAGTTAAAAATCATTTCATACCGCAATACTAAAATTAGGCAAAATCTTACTGATATACTTTTATCAGAAGATTATAACCTGAATCAAGCTGTGATTAAATGAACAAATTTTTTCTCTTCATTTCTTAACAAATTGATATTTACGCCATTTACGTCGTATGTTTAAGCAACAAACCTCTTACCATTTGGGCTAATCAGTTTCTTATAATGGACAGGAAACGATATAACTTTTAAATCCCTATCCCTAAATAAAGCAAAAGCAGTAGCGGAAGCCGGGGTCTTTACAGTACTATAAGAGGTTGGGAAGATTGTTCACTAATGCTGAATCAAAGGAAATGGATTCTTGATTATTTTGGCTGGTGCCAATGGGATGGGCATTTGCAATGAATTTAGACTTGAATATTTGAGTGCTAGATAAACAACTGACTTTGTTTTTAAATTCTACAATATATCCGGACTCTCAAATTTTTTAGGAAAACTGATAATAATTTCTAATTTTATAAAGTTACGTCCTTCTTGGTGTTCTGGGAAATATTACTAACTTATCTCAAACTGTATATGTTACCTTATGGTTCAATTCAATTCAATTTATTGCACAAAAAAAGCTACAAAAATAAATTAGAATCTCGTGTAATGTTGTAAGTGCGTAATGCGTTCTATTGCTACAAGCTACAATAGAATCGATTATGAAGTTGGGAACCTGAGATACTTCCTAATGAGCCTTGTCGGTGATAAAATTCCTTCTGTAGAATAGTAAAAGCAAAGGTTTTTTTTAGCAGAGTCTCACATTTTAAAAATGGTTTGTGAATTTTTCCTAATTATGTTTTGAGATTTGGGGCTGGAGTTTAATTAAAAACTAATTGATAGGTTAGGACCAAATATTCGCAATGACGATCTTCCCCATTTTACTGAAATTCTACACGCAATGATATTTTCACATTAAATTAACAAAGTCACATTCTCAATTTCATTTCTATTTTTTTAAAAACTTTCCTTGAACTTTTCTGAATAGCAAATTTAATTAAAAACTAATTAATAGGACCAAATATTCGCAACGACAATCTTCCCCATTTTACTGAAATTCTACACGCAATGATATTTTCACATTAAATTAACAAAGTCACATTCTCAATTTCGTTTCTATGCTTTTAAAAACTTTCCTTGAACTTTTCTGAATAGCTAAGTTCTCTCCATAGTCTCTGTTGACTTGGATTTAAATTTCCTTTGTTAATTCACAACAACCCTGGATCCCCTTTTGCCCTTTGAAGATAACATTTTTTAAACCTTTCGTCTAGGGCTGCTGGTGACTAATATTTCTCAATACGTGACCTCAATGAACTCCCTCCTGTCAAGCTGAGTAGAANCTGCTGGTGACTAATATTTCTCAATACGTGACCTCAATGAACTCCCTCCTGTCAAGCTGAGTAGAACAATGAAGTTAAGGAGGGAGGCAAAGCAAATAAAAGTCTTTGCATTTCAAGGCAGGCAGGCAGGGACAGAAAATTGAGTCAACTTTTTCATAACCCGTGAAATTGTCAAACCAATTCCAACCCCAGGTTGAGAGTTTATGAGGGCTTTGAGCCGAGCTGACTGAGCTGAGGTTTGCCCAGTTTCAGATTTCAGCCTTCCGTTCTTATTTTTTGACACTCATGTCAACCCATAGCAATTAACACTTTATTTATGTCGGGGATTTAAACCTCCTGCACCCAAACAATCTTATGACATGTCACACAACTAAAGTTTATGAGATTGCGTGATTCTGTGGTGGCTATGGTTTAGTTTTTAATGACCCTTTCAGTTTTAATGCAATACAATTGAAAAGAACTTAAAAATTAGTCATTTCCATTGACTTGTCGGTTGAACGGATTTTTGACAATGGGCTTTTAATTTTTCCTTATAGAAAATCAACCAAACCTTCAATCATTTTAACACTGGCTCCTCCCGCTTACGCTCAACCCGCCCGCGCTCATTCCCACTCCCACCATGAGTGGAACTCCAGAAAATATTTATGGAAACGAAAATGGATGCGATGTCATTTTCATGGTCGGGACTGAAGAGCCTTGGCGAATTCCGGCGCATTCGGCAGTTTTGAAAATTCGGAACAAAGTATTCAAAGCCATGCTCTCAGGAGCCTTTTGTCGTTGTGGGTTGCCCTGTCGTTATTCCTGATGTAGAGGGTCGGGCTTTTGATAATTTATTAAGGTGAGATAATTAATAAACCAATGGTAATTAATTAATTAGTGCTAAATTTGAGTCTGTATGTCCAGATCTCTGTATTCTTTGCCCATCTTTTTGCATTCGGTGGATTCAACACTCTCGACACTTTACGCAGCCACATAAATATCGCTCATCTTATTTGGCCCAACTCTGTTGTCAATTCCTAAGGGAAAAAATAAATGATTCCAATGTTATTCGAATTTTGGATTTTGCAAGACTTCTGAGTTGTGACTATGGGCATGGGCATGGGCTTGAGGTTGGATTTGACATTGACACTTATAATTTAATTTAACATGGTCCAGCCTTAAATTAAAAAAATTTCCAGCCACAAGTCAAATCTGACCCGGAGACAGAGTTGTTGAAAGAATTTCATTTTCCATCCGCTCCACCAATGTGCGAATGCGAAGATGCCGATGGCGAGGAAGACGCTGATTCGGATAAAATTGAGTCTCATTGTCAAGGATTATTTCAAGACTGCCTTTTATTCATTGACAAAAACGCAAATATTATTCTTTGCTCGGATGAATTTGAAGATTTGGACTTGGACACGATGCGCATGATTTTGCAAAGGGATACGCTAGACTTGCCCAGTGAGATCATCGTGTTTGAGGCAGTAACCAAGTAAGTCGACATGCGTATAAATTATAATTGTCTAGATTAATTTTCAAACTTTTCGCAAAGATGGGCCTCCAAAGAATGCAAACGCCTTTTGCTGGAACTCACTCCTGCAAG
>WJEZ01003315.1:0-11091 GCA_009869925.1 Thalassaphorura encarpata
ATTCGTGGAAGACGATGATGAAATTATTACATAACGATCCCATTAGCTGGTCAGCCAGCTAATAAGATTTAGTGCAAATAAGTTTTACCAGTGGAAGCAAAAATTAAAAAATGTGTAGAGAATTAAGTGAAATTGTCATTACGTTTTTTTACGCAGGTTTAGGTATTATGGGCTGTTGAGTGTTGGCTTTCGTAATTAATTACTCGACTGTGCCAACTAGATTGATTTACAGGCAGCTCCATTTCATTTCACACTTCTCATTCATAATGTCACAACTGTTGGGATTTGACCAATTTGTTTATTGGCTCACATGCGTCTTCCTACACCGAAATCCAATAATCATCACCCCCTTAAAAACAGTAATTAATTAACTGCTACAGCTACTACTACTGTCTCGTTTGGCTTTAGAGAATTCACACGTACTATGTTTGATTAATTTACACAACATTCACCGAAGTCGACTAAATGGGCACACTTCTGTCATTGTTCTGGGCAAACAAACTTTCAATCTATAATCTTTCAATGGATTCGGTAGCAAATACGCAATATAAATATTTTCAGACCATAAAGGCAATTGTAAACAGTAAACATGAGCGGAGCAGGCCTCTCCTTTTTCTTTGTTACAATTTCCACATAACTGGCGACAATGGCAATACGTGCTAAAATAATTATGGAAACACGGGACAGATTAGCATCTCATTGACAAAAATGAAATGAATAGATGGATTAATATTTCATGACAGGTCAACCTGATTTTATTTCATAACTCAGCAGGGTAGAGTGACAGAGTGACAGTGACAATTGTGCATCTGCTCAGCTTGTTTCTATTACTGCAATTGCTGGTTATCGTCAAAGGTCGGATGTCACATCACGTCATTTCATTAAAACAAGATTGGTGACACGAATATGATCCAGATCAAATTGTAAAGTTGATGCGATACATGTGGTAAGCTTTTTGTAAATTGTGATGCTGGTTATCGTCAAAGGTCGGATGTCACATCACGTCATGTCAATAAAACAAGATTGGTGACACGAATATGATCCAGATCAAATTGTAAAGTTGATGCGATATATGTGGTAAGCTTTTTGTAAATTGTGTTTATAGATCATTTTACACGAAATTGCTATAGAGGAAGAAATGAGCTCAATTTAGAATTGGGGTGGCCATCAATTGATTTGCAAGAAAGTGCTTGAAAAGAGAATATCATGTCATGTTAAACCAGACCACTGACCACTCCTCAACAATCACTTTGTCTCGTGTTAAATACAGACTTTATAATCTGACCGAAACAAAGGAATAGAACAAAGGTCAACAATTGAACAATATGTCCATAAATGTGCGTGGGTGCGCCCAACCTTTGATTGTTCATAAAGAAGACTTACAATTTTGGGCAAATAAAATTCACAAGCACCTCACGTCATGAATTGCTCTTCATTTTGATCTTCAGGGCCAAATCACGTCGTGTGTTACGCTACAATTGGCAATGGATTTAAATGGACTGGCTGCTCTGAATCTGAATCCTTTTTGCATTTACTGCTCTGCACTTATCAATCCATTCTCACCTGTCAGATTTTATTGCATCATAGAGAACTCATAAAACATAAAATAACATAACTACCTGTTTTGCATAATTTGTTTTTACTTGCACCATCTGCTCTGATTTACTCATTGAAGCCCATTTACAAAGTGTCAAGTCTCAAATATGAAGTGTAGAATTCTTGTATCAATCTTGCTCCCTATTGTCACAGTTATGTCAAAGGCCTAAGCAATGAAACAAAGGTCACATATGTTCTTCTGTATTTCACTTTTATTTTTCACACATTGGGTCCACACCTTTAATTTGATTGAAATGCATAATTTCATAATGTATAAATAATAGGTCCACTCCTGTGTCGTTTCAAACCTCACAAGGCTCGAGACAATACCAGAAATTCCAAAATCTGAAAAAAATCACTGAATTCATCACTGCGCTCTGATGCTGATTGTTTTTTTTTTCGTTCAATGGACCCTATGATAAAATTTAAAATCAGTTTATTATCGCAATCGAATAAACTAATTTTAGGACTAGACACTATCATAATCCCTTTAACCTATGGCTTGTGACTATGACAGGTCATGAATCAATCAATTTTAATCACCCCCTACACTTTGAATAGCCATTTAATTAATTAGTAGGCCTAACTCGCCAACTGATAAGGGCGGGGAAACAATCCTCTAATGTTTATAATTGTCACATTGTTGAACAAGAACTGGTTTTTGTATCTCAAACGTACAACTGGTCAGTCTCACCTCGATTTCATCATAAATCTTTGTATTAGCTCCATAAGTTTCAAGCTGAATTAATTTGTAAATAATTAAAATTAAAATCAGATCATTATAGTCTGGCATTGCATAGCATGGCAATCGTGTGTGACTGACTTGAATATAAATAATCAAATCCTACGGACAAGCCAAAATACCGGTTTTTCACATAGACCACACTCAGTCTGTCGGACGACAAACATTATTGTTACACTCTGATTTTTTATTCTTATCACCGTGATCTTCAACAATGAAAGAAAGGATTGATCCAAATGCCATAATAGGTTACTGTGCTGCACTGTACAAAGTGTGTAATGCATAATGTGGTTAATAAATTGGTGCACATACGTGAACATGATTTGACTTGAGAAGAATGTAAAATACATAATCTGTCCAATGGTGAAATATTACACTACATACTTGACCGAAGACATGGCCTGGCAAGGGGTTAGGGTCTCGACGACTGCTTCTTTTGGAATGTGTAGCAAGGTTACTTTCACGAAAAATTGATTTGATATAAATACTAAATTATGGGCTCTTAAGGGATTCACTTTTAACTAAGCTGTCTTAAAGGACTTGAGTCAACGAATTAGTAATCCCTCTGAGAGAATTTAAAAAAAGATGATGAAGGTAATTTCAATTATTCTCAAATTACCAAAATTTCACTCCTGATTTTGTGCATGGAAAAAGAATTGTAACATTTATCTTTTGTTTTTTGCACAGATCGTGGTATCCCTGTTATCCCTGGTGGCAATTGCCAATGCTGGCGCTCCATACAGTTACTCAGCTTACACTCCAGCTTCAACTTACACATTCAGCTCAGGCGCCGTTGTAGCTCCAGCAGCTCGCGCGGTTGCCTACGCACAGCCTTCTGTTGCCTATGCTCAGCCATCAGTCGCTTATGCAGCTCAACCTGCTTTCCGCGCTTATGCTCCAGCACCAGTCCGCGCTGCATATGCTCAACCCGCCGTTGCTTATGCAGCTCAACCAACTTATCATGCGGCTGCCCCAGTGTACCACGCACAAGCTGCACCAGTTTACCATGCCCCAGCTGTCGTCAAGAGTAAGTCGTCTTTAATTTTAGAAATTTTATGTGTAATGAGTGTAATTGATTCCCTAATTCGACAGCCGTAGCACCAGAACCATTTGACCCCAACCCACAATACAACTACGCTTATTCCGTCCAAGATGGTTACACAGGAGATCAAAAGAGCCACAGTGAGACCAGAAACGGAGATGCTGTTTCCGGACAATACTCTTTGGTTGAGCCCGATGGTGCAGTCCGTACCGTTACTTACACTGCTGATTCTATCAATGGATTCAATGCCGTGGTTGACAGATCAGCTCCAACCGTTGCTGTTGCCAAAGTCCATGCTGCTCCAGTTGCCTACGCTGCTGCTCCAACTTACGCTTATGCTTCTGCTCCAGCTGTGGCCAAGGTTCACCATGCTGCTCCAGCTTATCATTTCTAAGAAGTGAAAACAATCATTAGTCATTAATTTCTCCACCTTCATCAATCAAATCACTCAAAATTTGTAATTATTGAAACAAACCGGAGTTTCCGACAAAATGTTTTACATTGAAATAGCTCCAGCTCTTTGTTTATGTTAAATTTTAGAAGAAAAAAACTTGATTCTGTTACCATTCTTAACATTTTATGCTTGAAATGTTATAATGAATTTGAATATGTTCTCTTACATTTTGTTTTCCAGTTGAGCTGATATGAAATAAATTATTTTCTGTGATGTGAATTTGGTAAAGTTTAGTTTTGCAAATTGGTAATTAGTCAAAACTTAAGTAATATCCAAAATTGACATTACTTTTTCAACCCTTATTCTGTACCTTTTAACAATGTAACGACGACGGCATGTTTTCATAGAATGTAACCTCCTCGAAGCGAAACTTAGGTTTGTGATCGGCTCAATATTTTTGGAGCTTGTTGCTTCATCAGCTGAATATTTTAATGCGTTTTTCTAAAATCAAGTTGCACTAGAGGTATACTGGTCGGTAAATAGAATTGTAGTAAATGATTTGTCTTACTGTGAGAGGAAATTGTACAATTTGTTGAATACGCTATTATTGAGCACATAGAAAAGTACAGACTAAAGACCTATACTATAGAAACTTAGGTTTGTGATCGGCTCAATATTTTTGGAGCTTGTTGCTTCATCAGCTGAATATTTCAATGCGTTTTTCTAAAATCAAGTTGGACTAGAGGTATATTGGTCGGTAAATAGAATTGTAGTAAATGATTTGTCTTACTGTGAGAGGAAATTGTACAATTTGTTGAATACGCTATTATTGAACACATATAGAAAAGTAAAGACTAAAGACCTATACTATAATTGTATATTTAGGACATTATAAAAGTTTTAGTGACTAGTGATCAAGTTGAGACAAGAAACTGTTTCTATGTTTAACCAAAAAGATCGCACAAAATACCAAATTATAATTATTAAAATCATTATTCGGTAATAATTAAGTACGTTTTGCAAAGAAAAATCATTATAAAAAGTCACATTGCAAAGCAGAGAAAAGTTTTTGTTTACGTATCGATGTCATCCATATCCTAAAGCGCATGATGCGACCATGCAACTGCATTTCGGATTAATCTAATCTTGAACTTTATAGTCTGTATTTTCATCTGAATTGGTTGATACAGATATTCTAACCGTAATTTTTCATACGAACGAGTGGGTTAATATTGGACGATTTATTACAATGTAACTAGTCATTTAGCGACACAAGATTTTTTCTGTAAATTAAAATTCACTGCACATTTAGCATAATTAAATCTAATGCAGGAACCTCCCAACTTCCATTACAGGAAGTCCAAACGCACAAAATCCTTCAAATCTAATCTAGTCTATAATTTACTTACTCTATCCAAATTAAAGGAATTGACTGGCTGACTGATGAAATTAAACAAGACATTTGCAAATCCCAAATGTTTTATCGATCAAGGACTCAAGGAAATTGCTCAAGTGCACGAATTTAACAATACTGATTTCATTTTATTTTACACTCACGCAGTCTTAATTGGTTTCTAAGTGCAAATAGCAAATCATGTCCCCTCCTTGGCCATCGCTTGCTTGCGGAATACCGGTTCTCTTCAACTAATGAGCTAATTCGACTCAACCTAAGACAATAAAAGCCTTGTCCATTTCCCATAATAGGCTACGTGGGTTGCATTCCATTTCAATTTCATACTTTGTAAATCCCTTTTGATTTTAATGTGACAGAGAAGTCGTTGTCGTCGTCGTCGACGGCAATAAATGAAATTAATAATTTGACACGAACGACTGGTCAGTCTGGGCTGGCCTAGGTGGGTTCACGCGTTCGAAGCATGCATGTGCTGATGCTGAAATCTGTAGCAAGGTTACTTTCACGAATTTAGATTTTCATATAAATACAAAAATGCTCCTCTAAACAATCATTCAATTATTAGTCACTGTCCAACAATTAGGATTAATCTCCTAAAGAAGTCATAGGCAAAATGATTAAGGTAAATATTTTATTACAACAAGCTTCTGAATGAAATAAAATATTAATTTTTATTTCCTTGTTTAGATTATCGTATCAGTATTGTCCCTCGTGGCTGCTGCCAGCGCTGGAGGCACTCCATTCAGCTACAATACCTTGACACCTGGTGCCTCAACCACCTTCAGCCGTGGTGGTGTTGTTGCTGCTGGTGTTGCTACCTATGCCGCCCCAGCCGCTGTAAGAATTTCTTAAATACAACAAGCTTCTGAATGAAATAAAATATTAATTTTTATTTCCTTGTTTAGATTATCGTATCAGTATTGTCCCTCGTGGCAGCTGCCAGCGCTGGAGGCACTCCATTCAGCTACAATACATTGACACCTGGTGCCTCAACCACCTTCAGCCGTGGTGGTGTTGTTGCTGCTGGTGTTGCTACCTATGCCGCCCCAGCCGCTGTAAGAATTTCTGAAGAAGTTTTAAAAATTTTATGAAAGTTATATTTAATTTTGAAATTGTACTTGGTTTGACTTGCTAAATACAAGTATGGTTATCAGGTCGCTGCTGCTCCAGCATTTCCGAGCTGCTCCACTTGCCGCTGCTCCACTCGCCGTGAGTTTCTTAGAAAATTAGATAATTCTTAAAAATAATATTTCTTTTTGAATTCTTCTAAAAATTATAATGATTTTTATCAGGTTGCTGCTCCAGTTCTCCGAGCTGCTGCTCCATCCATCTCCTACGCACCTGCCCCAGCCTTCCGTGCTGCTGCTCCAGTAGCTGTAAGAAACTCATTTCATTTTGCACATAGCTAAAATTTTAGACCTCAAAATTTCATAGAGTTTAATTTTTCATTCTATTTGCTAAAATGTAAGTATGGTTATCAGGTCGCTGCCCCAGCTGCCTATGCTGCTCCAGCTGCCTATGCTGCCCCAGCCCTCTCTTACGCTGCTGCACCAGCCCCAGTCGCTGTAAGAAAATCTACAAATTTAATTAACCTTAAAGTGCTCTATTGGTTAAATGTATAGGGCTTCAATTTAATTTTTGATTCTATTTGTTAAAATTAAGTATGGTTATCAGGTCGCTGCTGCCCCAGCTCCAGTTGCCTATGCTGCTCCAGCCCCAGTCGCTGCCGCCGTTGTTAGAAGTTAGTACAAAATTTTACTTCCCTCTCTTCAAATTGTCCAAATGTTTAAAACTCAATTTCAATTTCGCAGCCGTCGAACCAGAGCCATTCGACCCCAACCCACAATACAACTTTGCTTACTCTGTCCAAGACGGTTTGACCGGAGATGCCAAGAACCATCAAGAGAGCCGTAACGGAGATGTTGTCCATGGACAATACTCCCTTGTTGAGCCCGATGGTGCAGTCCGTACCGTTACTTACACCGCTGATTCCTTCAATGGATTCAATGCCGTCGTTAACCGTCAAGCTCCAGCCGTTGCTGTTGCTGCTGCCCCAGTCGTTGCAGCCGCTCCAGTTGCTTATGCTGCTGCCCCAGCTATCGCTAAGGTCCATGCTGCTCCAGTCGCAGCCTATGCTGCTGGCCCAGCTTACGCTGCTGGCCCAGCCTTGGCCTATGGTGCCCCAGCTGCTACCCGATTCTTGTAAATTATGTAAAGAATTCTTCGTCTTCGCTCCTACTACTCTTCAAAATTCTTTGTTTTACAATTGGCACTCTTTGATCTATTTAATTTGTTTAATAAAATCTACTGAAAATTGCTAAATTAAGTATTTTATTCTCGTTCGTATACAAATTAAATTAATTGAAATTTAAATTAGATTGATTCCTCCAAGAAGAAATCCCGAACAATAGGTTCATCCCGAAATGAACTCCCATTTGTAAATCGAGTAATCATATCAAAACACCAATGAGGTTGCTCGTAGCATGCAATATGCCCTGAATTTCGAATTAAAACATGAGCAAAATTCCCTGTTTGTTTAACGTAGCCAGAGGTTCATCCCTAAACGAACTCCCATTTGTAAATCGAGTAATCATATCAAAACACCAATGAGGTTGCTCGTAGCATGCAATATGCCCTGAATTTCGAATTAAAACATGAGCAAAATTCCCTGTTTGTTTAACATAGCCAGCAATCCCTCCATTAACTCTCCAAATTTCTCTTTCAATTGTTCTATAAGTATGAGCTCCGGCCCATTCTAAACTACGAAGGAATTTGGCTACACTTGTATGTACGATGATGGATATCCAATTGAGCAGCGTACATTAACACTTTGTAATCTGCTCTAAGCAACCCTTCCAATTCTGCTTTGGGGGAATGAAAGAAATCACTGGCATGAAAATGGCTATATGCATCAAAGCTAAGCAGAGAATAATTGTTGATTCTTCCAGTGTAGACATGGAGGGCAGAGCGTATGCATTTTTTGTTCAAAAAAAGTTCAAATGAAGTCAATTCCACTGGTGTGTGTGGCTCCATAGCATTTTGGATTAAAATATCATTGAACCCAGTGTAATTTTCACGCGTAGTTTGGAATAAGTTGGCAATTGCCTGTAAGGGTCAAGAAAATTAAAAAATTAACTGTGAATTTTGTATCAAGATAACAAAGAAAATATTACATCTCGAGCTTCAGGAAACATTTTGGCTTCTACGAGTTCTCGAATTCTTTGCTCTTCAATTTGATACACAGCCTTTTGCTTCCCATCCAAAAGTCCCAAATTGTAATAAAAATCTGAAAACTCGTTCTGCAAAACAGAATCAAAATATCCGGAGCCGATGGCAATTCCTCTGAGATTTATGAGGACGAGAGGACCAATTTGATTTTCAACGTGGATTTTATAAGCCAAAATTGGAATGTATTTGCCAGCGTAGCTTGTACCAGCAATATAAAAATCGGCAGTTCGATATTCAGGGAATAAAGTGAAGAATTGGATCAAAGCTTCGTATAAATCCCGAGACACGTCTTTTTGTTCTTTGGCAAATCCTTCTGTTTTATCCGTAAAACTGAACCCTGAGTGAATTAGTGTCCATATTTTAATAAATTCCGAGTAAATACTTTAAGGTTTGTCTAACCCGTTCCAACTGGACTATCGATATACAGCATGGAATGTGTTTTTGTCCATGCTGAATGTCTCAAATCAAAATTCAACTCAGCATCT
Source organism: Thalassaphorura encarpata (assembly GCA_009869925.1). Classification (NCBI taxonomy): domain Eukaryota; kingdom Metazoa; phylum Arthropoda; class Collembola; order Poduromorpha; family Onychiuridae; genus Thalassaphorura; species Thalassaphorura encarpata. The sequence goes on from WJEZ01003315.1 coordinate 8,899, forward strand.
ATTTTAAATGGTCCAGTTTCCAAGAATAGTCCAAACATGGACGAAATACCAGGCCCTCCTTGCAAATACAGGATAACCGGTGCAGGTTTTTCGTGTTTTGGACGCACATTTCCCTTAAGATTAACAAAACTTTCAAAATCTCCAATTCCTTGATAAAATCATGTAGTGTAGCATTGAGTTAAATTTACCAATGAATCCTTGACGTAAGGAAAAAACCAAAAGAACAGATTGGAATTGTAAATTGGATTTACAGTCAAAAATCCACTATAGCTGTCAACCCCTTTCCAATTTTTCACCAATGCTAATTTCTGTCCTTTTCTAATTTCACCCCTTTTGATGTATGGAGTTAAGAATAAAGCTTCACCGTCAAATCCTTGACTTCGGTCTATAAAATTATAATTGCAACTCTCCTCTTCGTAAATGTAGAGTAAATAAAATAGGATTACACTTGCTAGAACAGCTATGATAAAAAGTGGGGTTAAAATTGCACAGAAAATATGATTTGAGCACTTCATTCCAGAATATTTTGATTTTAGTGAGGAAGAAAGGAGAACACACGGATGGCTATGTGTGACATGGGATGTGACAGTTAGAGTCGAGACTGTGTGCAAGTACGACAAGTTCCTTGGTTGTTTAATTTCGTAAATTGCCGTAATTGATAACCTTTCAAAGTTCATAAGCGGACGTCAAAGGATGCTTGCTCAATTGAGTTTATTATTTAACTCCTTAAACTGCATCTTCTTGGTGCTCTTGGCTTNTTTAACTCCTTAAACTGCATCTTCTTGGTGCTCTTGGCTTTTCATCCAAGCTTTTGCTTTGACCGCCGCACATTTGTCCAGCTCCAGCTACAGAATCCAGACATTTTGACATAGTTGAGGGCGGATTTAAATTATAATAGAATGAAGCAGAGCGAGACGGAACAGGATATGCATACAACCATTTGTCCAGGCGTTCCAGTTATAATTTGAAATAGTTCGTCAGCACGTGCAGCAGACAAGGTGTTTTATGAACAGAACTATTATAGCTGCTTGTTTTTATGATATTAGAATGATAATTTTTCAATAATTCCATCAACGGAAAACTACAAATGTAACCGTTCCATCTAACACATTTTATTTCTCCATCCTTTGCTCTTTACCCATCCAGACAAAATGAAATGAATGATTTGGTTATTGCACTTAAAATTAAGAATTTATTGAAGCATTTGTAATAGCAGAATTATAAATCTAAAGCGTTCATTAATTATTAATATCAATTATTAGGTCGTGTCTTCAAATGCCTTGTGATGCAGGAACGGTGTTCGAAATTAGTTCCTTGGAAAAACTCGAACTGGAAGTGATTTCTTTTCAATATCAAGTTTGTACTCAATAGTGATGTAAGGTTCAGTGCAGCAGTCATAATATTTAGCCACACGTTCTCCAGTAAGTTTGTAAAATTTTCCAATCAGACAAATCCTTGTAATCATCCATATCCACATTGGTAACCTGTGCCAAATTTCAGCATTTAACGTACATCGAAATAATTAGTGTTGAATTTAAATTTACATTGCCATAAAATTGCAAATCCATTGAAAAACCATCATGAACCCATGAACCGAATTTGAGCTCGCACGTGAGTTTGTTCTTTGGATTTTGCTTCACAGGTGTTGTGTCACACATTGATCTGTATGTGCATGGAGGAACCCACAGAACGCTGCCACTGGAGTAAATCAAGACTTGGCTTTTTCCACAAGGACTCATATTCTCAAGGCTTGCACTAGAATAATTAAAATTCTTTGATTCGACCTTGCCAATGACAGCATCAAATTTTAAGAATTACCTATTGTAAAGGGTCAGGTCAGGTTTCCAGACTTCGTCACTGTCAAGTCTTAATACCTCAACTGTGGTTTTACTCTCATCCCAAGCCAATCTCTCGTCGTTCCACATCTTAAATAACCGAACAGAATATAAATCATGTCAGAAGGGCACTTTTCGTATGAACTTACGTAGCGGCCCCACATTTGGAATTCAAACGCGTTTTTGTCCACATCCTATAAAAACAACAGAGTATAAAGTATCTGAAGAATTTCAAATCAATATACAGTTTACTTACAACATTCATGTGAAGTAATGCCATGTTGAATTTCAGAGTGACGTTCTCGGGTAGAACCAATTTGTCATAATCCGCAAAGATTTCTTTACGAAGTCTCAGGCG
>WJEZ01003316.1:0-11090 GCA_009869925.1 Thalassaphorura encarpata
TCCATTTTGTGTAGGCACTGAACTGAAACAATTGAAAGGCTAAGGAACTCATGCTTCCCAGGAAAGAATATGTCAAACGAAAACTCATCGAAATAGTTTTAAGAAAAGGTTGATTTTAATTCTGCAAATATATTTCTCGCATGCTACAATTAAGCATGAAATCATGCATAAACTTAGCATAGCATAAACCATTACGAAGCAGACTAAAATATTAAGTGATGTTGAATCATAGGGATCATAATACTTGGATTTCTCTCCTAATCCGTCTAATACGAGAGGGTTGCAAGGGAATGATTGTTGGAATGTTGAACTGTGGCTTCATAGGCAGCAGGATGCTGGTAAAAATGACACCCTGCCTGAAGTTGCTGAATCACACTTATATTTCCTCCATAGTTTGGATTCCCTGAATTTTCAATAATATGCTGATGGTCCAGATGAGGTCCACCGCTTCCAATGGGGCGAATCGCCGACTGTGAGTTGTTTGGACCACCACCTCCTTCAATGTTCCCTAATCCTGAACCTTTGACGGACAGAGAGATGGGTTGGCGCAAATGAGGCATGTTAGACCCACTTGCTTCTCCAATTTCATCTGGATGTACATATTTCGTGTGGCTGTTTCCATAAATTACAGCATTTCTTAAATCCGAAACTCTGCCGTGTTCATGTAAAGCAGCATGATGACTGACTGACCCTGGCGAATGTCCTAAAGGTGGTAGTTGACCAAGGTCGCAAGAATCTCTATCAATAGAAAATATAAATATTTTGTTTTATGCATCACTTTTATCACTTATTTGGACATCTAATTAAATGCCAACCAAGCCTAAAGAACTGCTTTCTACAGCAAAGCGTGGGAACCGTGTCGAAGTAATCACTATTCGTCATCTATTTTTGCATGAGCAGACTGTGTAACAACAACGCTTGTATTCCAAGCAAAGTGAATTTGCAAAATTGATGAAATTATTTGTTCACTATTTTGTCTGCAATTTCTTTTCTTGGTTTATGCAAACTCAGATTACGCAAGTGACATTTTCTCACGACCGGAGAAGTAATTCCGACTCTGACCTTTTCTCAACCCTAGACTAGTAGTCTGAGATTTTAGCAGTACTGTGACACATAGTCACACGGTTAAAGAGTAAACAAAGCTGCTCATACTTTTTTAACCTTTGAACCAATTTTCCTCACATTCTTGCCAAACTTTTCACGGTTTAACAATTTTAGGAAAATTATTTCTAATAATTTTAATCATTGGCAACGAAATGCCTTACTGAAAATACTTATTTCATTCACCACCAGTTTCATTTCCAACTCAGTCAAAGTTCTGATTGATTCGATCTATGTAACTACAGAATTTTCTAAAAAATTGTTAACATATTCTGCGGTGGTTCTTTGTCTTTGTTTAGAGGGTTTTAAATTTTACTGAAATTCTTGGAACGCATGTGGATGCTGTAAAAGTCCTACTAGCGAAGGAGTTAGACGAGACTTAAAAGCGGCAAGCCTTAATAGTTAATCAAGGAACGAAAAGGAAAATCGAAGGGATGTGAGAACCCATTAATCATTCTCAAAATATGGAGCACAGATGTTATGTGATATGCCCAAGACACTTTCTAGTGAAGGAGTGAGCAAATCTTTTGGGTACCCTTCGCTTCCAAGTCAGGGTTTCATGTGCGGGCCCTTTAGCTAAAAAAGTAGCGCGCAAAATAAGGGTTGACTCGGTCGTCGGTGTTCAGTTGGTGAAAATGTGGTCACTCCATATATTACACTAAACTGACATGGGCAACACACCAACGTCTTGTTTCTGAGTCTGTCGGACTTTCTTGTCAAGTACACACACATGGGAACTTGCTTTTGGTGAAATAATCTCATAATCCTTCTGCTGGCTAACCAATTTCCAAGTCCCTTGGAGGACTTAATTATTTTCGTCAATGAACCATGAGGAAGACATAAATTATACATACGACAGAAACTTCAAACAAAATTTAATTTGGAATTACGTTGGTCTACTGCTATATAAGTCTAATGCGGCTTGACTTCTAATACATTCGATCTCTTATGAAAATTTGATAAGAGTTTGAACCATTTTGAGAAAGTTTTTACAAAAAATCGAGAGTTATAGACTGAAAAAAATTTAGATTTCAAATTAGCTTTACCTCGGCTGTGGAGTACGATCACGTTGGCGTTTATTTTTGAACCAGTTGCTGACTTGCATGACCGTCAATTTGATTTCTTTAGACAAAGACTTCTTTTCATCCTGGGTGGGGTAGCGGTTCTTCTGGTAAAATGCCTTTAGTGCTACCCTAGATTTCTCCTTAAAACAGTAAACTGTTTCTTCACCATCCCAAAAGCTTTTTGGCAAAGGGTATTTTTTCCTTAGCCTGTATTTGTCCACAGCTCCCAAAGGACGCCCTCGAATCTTCTCCTGTTCTTTGTAATGAGCGGAATACCATAATTTTTGCAATTCTTCGTGATATCTGAATCATACGTTGCTTTGGTCAACACTAATAGCAATTATGAATAAAATATTCGATAAAATATTGAGCACCTACTCTGGAGAAAAGTCATAGGATTGCATCATTTTGTACATTTCTCCGAAAGCGTCTCTGTGGAATAATACTGAAATTTTGGCCCGGATCGCCGCCTCTGACCCACATTGCAAGTCGCGAGGAAGAGTCAGAAGAAAATCTTCTAACTGTGCAATGTTCCTTGATTTCATAAGGACTTCACAAATGCAAATAACCTGGTCCATAAAATTATCTCACTATTAGATAAATCTCGCTGTTCCTATTAACTTTACGGGCAGGTTTAAAAATACGAAGGCAGAAAGGGTCAAACACTAGAAGTATCTTTATGCTTCAATTTTCAGTCCAGCTAATACTGAATTCTAAAATCTATTCTACAGGTTAACACATTATCTCTAACTGGCTTTTTATAAACTTCTAGAAGTAATTATATGAAGTTATATCATAAATCTATTAATCTACTAACACCAATCAAATTAAGCGTCCAAACCTACCTGTTTCATTGTAAACTTGTTTCCCGGCCCTCCACACGGTCTATTGTTTTCCATGAATTCCTTGGCATGATTTTCAATGTTATCTCTGATCACCGAAGTGTCTACTCTATTTGGTGGAACACGATGATAGGGAGACTCAAATTTAATTGGGGGCATATTAAAATGATTGTATCCAATCATTGGAGTTTCATAATCAAATGCGTGATGGTGATTTTGTGTGATCATGCCATAGGGAGGTAAATGTGGACCTGGTGAAGCCAAGCTACTTCCTCTACTTTCTCGTACATGGTGAAGCTCAGGGCTTCCTATACTTTCTTCCGAGTTACCAGGTGATGATTCCATTGCACTAAACAACTTTCACTTTCTTTCACTTGTATCAGAAGTGACAGTCAAATTGTCCGATAAACACAATTAGCAGGCATGAATGAAATTTTATTTATTTTGTAAGGATGAGATGAAGTTTGTACTTGAGCGTCTGATTAGAAAATGAAGTGTTAGGACGAGGTATGCCACTTGTTGACGGCCGGTATTTGGAGGATTTAATTTGTTCCTCAGTCTAGGTCTAAGTTAACATGAGTTTTTCTAAACATGTTTTACATAAAGGATGAGAATCGGATTCGTAGGGCGGGGCAAAGTAGGAAGGACTGGTGGAACTGTGGGCAGGTCCAAGTAACTGGGGCCTGGAAAAGGCGGCCGAGGAGAACACTCCAATCCATTTCGTGTTCGTCGGATCAGATTTCCTTTTCAGCAGCCAAGTGAAACACACACAAGAGCACCAGTGGCAAAAAGATCTTTCCTTCCCGAGAACTAGCTTAACCCAAAAGCCCCTTGTTATCCTTTGATCCTCATTTTAATCAGCAACTCACCAAGTAATTTTCTACTCAGCCGTCAGTCCTTCACTCCTTCAACGCGACGTTATTAAATAATTCAAATTATCTAGAGTACGCAGCATAGCATCGGAAATTTCTCTTATTTTCAAAAATTCCTTTAAAAATACAGCTAAATGAGTTAGTATGCATAAAACTATAAGAAATGGAATTAGAGTTTGTACATGGTTGGGCCCAAAAGAATCTCAAATAACCAATATTTTTATTCAATTGATTGTAGTGAAAAGAGAAAGTAGAAATTTGAGCACTTTCACAATCTTTGGGAAACTTGAGACGAAGTTAGCCGATTTTTTTTATTCGATTTGATTTTTTAAGTGATTTTCCAAAGCCTTCACACATTCAATCTCATTCTGGTGTTCTCTTTACTTTTCTTTTGCCCATCAACAAAAACAGGAATCGGACCTTTATATCTATTTGCTTTATTTTCGATTGCTTGAAACGAATGATGCATATAGTATGACGATGACCCAGAACTAGTACTGTTTTTACAGAGACGAAAATTCATGAGTTGTTCAGGTTCATGTATTTGTTGAACACATATCCAAATTTACATTGATTGTTTTTATGCTTTTAAAATTACGTGCGTAACGAATTCAAAACCCTTTCACGGACAAATTTAGGGCGAAGGCCCTAGTACATAGAAATGGCAGTCAGGCTGCTGAGAACAAACTTGGTGTGAAAACTATGAAGGCGAAGTACTATAATCTTATATGAGATGTTGAGTTTGGATTTGACGAGCTTAGAACCGAAGAGAGTGCGAAAAAGGAAGATCAAATTTCAGTCGTATATGAAGGGAATACAGCTGCCTGGCTTTCCCTCTAGCCTTTTATGTGATGTTCATGTCCATGTTTTACCCGGGACGGGACAGGCAGGGCTAAGGAAAAGGACTAGAACGGAAAACGAGTCGACTCTAGAGAGAACTTATACAAGAAAGGTAGGGAAGGGCGGAAAGAGGGATCAGGTATCCAATTTAATATGATTTGTCGAGTACCTATGTAATTTTCTTTTCCTCACTACGCACTTCCATTCCTAACAACGCACATTGGAAAAACTGTAATTACTTCTCACAAGAACCCTCTGAATTATTAATTAGGAAAGTTACAGGAGAAAGCATCAACGAGTTTCTCCATTGAGTTCGTCGCCCACTTTGTCCAATGAACTCGTCATGGTTGTCAAATTAAATACATAGGGAAAAGAGTTGACATCTTTTATTAAGGACATTGCCCATTTTGATTTATTTGGACCTCTAATAAGTACACTTGGGAATCCACTAGGATATTGATTACTAACTCTCCTCTACACTCTTTTCCTGAATTAGGTAGGGTGAAAAATTTCCAGCACAGTTCCTTGAAAAAGTTTTAATGAGCCAGATAAACATTATGTTCAATCAATTAGCTCAACCATCACAAGCAACCTTAACGAAAAACTAAAACACAAAATGAACGCTTTCGAGTAAATTATTATTCTCAATATTATTTATTGATCTCTGCATCATATAACTTTTGAACATTTTCATAAATATTTATTCATTCCAAATTAGTCAAGTACTTTGCTTTCTCCGAAACGTTAAATTAATTCGCATAATTAAAAGTAAAATATTCTACACAATAGACCCAGATTCAAAAAGGCTTCAGAAGAATGTTAGAAAAGAAATATTCATTTGGGTTCATAAATGGAGCTGGTGAAACTAAATGTAATATTAGTTTATGGATTTGATTTTAAAAAGTTGTTCTAGCTGAGTTCATCAAATCGACACGGTGTCCTGTTATCTGGAGCTAATGTCTAATTTAAGCTCATATCATTAAACCTGCGATCCGGCTCGGACAACGAAATCACACAATCTCTCATTTGATCATTATTTTGAATCACAAACTACGATATCTTGATACCCTTCATCATACTCGACATCCCCTGAGAATTCGAATCAGTTGTATTTTAGGGTGTAGTACATTTGTATATTCATTTTTATCAGGAGGGTTTGGTGACAATCCCTTCTAATTATTCGTGTAATACACCCTTAAATTCTTTTCGACATCTCATTCTCCTAACAACGTTTTTTCACCCTAAACTTGAAATGACGGTTCAGGATAATCAACCACCCTAATAATCCCTGTCCTGCACTCCTATTACAGTGTTAGTTTTAATTAAGCAATGGAATACGTCGATTCCTGCTACTATGAAATGTAGTAATATGTTTTTTACCAGATGCCTGTGAAATTTATGCAATATTCAGCATGAAATCCTAGTAGATCTATACTAATCTGGTCTCCGATCCGTCTGAATGCTCATTTTCTGGTCACCTTTAATTCAGTAGAGTGTTGGGAGCACGATGAACTTCCAACACCTTAGCCATTGTCGTTATTGTCTGCGAAAGAATTGTAAGTTCACGATAACAACCACTTGAATGACAAGGGGTCCGTTGTTCTTTACCTGCCATGCAAAGGCAGCAGACATATGGAAAGAATACCAAAGTGTTAAGAATTTTTCTGCTCAATTGTTCATATTGTCCTGAAGGATGTAATAATCGTCGTAATCTTGCAGGGTATCTACTCCCCTCCTTTGTAGCTAATACGTGGAGGACTGGATTGCATGGGCCAAGGGTGATCTTGTTTGGTTGTCAAATTGAAGGGAAATTCATTGTTCCATTCAAAATAAATGAACACAAAGGTGCGGAGCCCAAAAGTATTAGGAATAGGCTACGCTAACATTTATTATTGTTCGGCTGGCTTAGTAGACCCATCTATTCCACAAAATACTACCGACACGGTGAATTTTGAACGTAATTCTGTCCAGATCTTCAACAACATATTTTTATTACATTCTAATGCCCTCATAATATTGACGCAACATGGACGTTCTTTTCTGTGAAACATGTGTGAAAAGTTGACGAATGTAGTAGAAAATTAGGAAATATTTGTTTAGTCATTATAGCACAGATCATTATTTAGAGCGAGAAGACACGAGATTAATCACAGTGTCTTAAGTTTAATATGGTTGAGGAAACTGAAACCAATTTTAATATACTTCATGTGCACTCATGAGTTCTACAATTTTGTAACACTCTTAGTTCAGACTGAGACTCAGTTCAAGTTATGGGAGAACTTGCAAAACTAGCAGAAGTTTGACCTGCAACAATTTTTTTCAAAGATGAATGTTGAAAAAACTGAGATGATTCTTAATTCCTCACAAATTTTTCTGAAGACAATACTTTCATTGTATTGCACATATTTCTAAATGAAAAAGTGTATCTCCTTAAATTTTTTCAATTGGGAATAGGTTTAAGAAGAAAAATGGATGAAGCGATCACTTCTGGAAAGGCCCAAGCCAAAATTTGTAAATAATGTTACATTTGCTCTAATTATCGCAGCAATAATTAATCAAAGGGCAAGCACTTGTGGAAATACTGGTATTTTAATATTTGACAAGTACACGATTCGTTTAATTTTCAGATAAATTCCGCTTTAGTGAAAATGAAGTGAAAATGACTAGTGAGATGTATTTTAATCTTCGGGTTTTGCGAGGAGTACTGAAAACCGGAGGACCTGAATACCAATTGGATCTCCATTTGCTCCTCATTTTCCATGCATTTTCTCCGACAGCATCTCGCCATTTCCACTTTTTTTCTTCAGCTAGCAAAAGCACAAGTGCGTTGTGGAGAGCCTTGGGGGATACTTGAGACATTCCTTCTTCCACGGAACCAAAGGCTGTATTCGGTTCGAAACTGGAGACGACGAGTGGTGTTCGCTTGTTTTCTTCATCATTCATTCCTTCACCTTCCATTTCATCGTCGTAAAATTGACCCTCAGAGTAATCATTCTCACCATTGTACACATTTGAATTCAAACGGGTTACGATATCGTCCAGATTATCAAATTTGTTCAAATTTGGCTCAGATTCTACAATCTTAGTTCTTCCAGGCCAATTCTTTAATTAGAAACGACAAAAAATTAGTGCTTGAAATGACCTGACGCTACGGACAAATAAATCTAGGCATTATAACGTCTGGCCTTTGAGTTAAATTCAAGTAGCCAAAGGAAATAGAAAGATTGATTTGTTGATCATTACGTCTGCTGAATATAAATGCTTAAACCTGATTATGTCACATACTGTCTGCATGTTTTACATAAACAAGAAGAAATTCAACCCAAAATTAATAATATTGTCAAGCTTACTGTGATGTTGAGAGAGCTGTCTGTTGTCCGATGGATACGTGTGTTGGCATTCAATGCAGGTTGTACTACTTGTTGCAGTTGCGCTTTTTGCCAAAGACGCTTATCTATGAGGAGGAAGTAATTGGATGTTCGTGCAAAAAATTCTGCTTCTTTTAAAGCCTCAAGATGGTCTTGTAAATGACACATTTGGATCGTGTTGTACAGATTCCTCTCATTCATCTCATCCTGCAAGTTAGAATAAATTTTTAAAACATCGAAATTATCTCAGCATATCTGAGGGTAGTTGACATACATGTTCCTGGACACGTTTTATGAGGTACCGCTGAGTGTCAATCACAGCACTCACTTTATTTCTTGAGATTTTAAGGAAGCGGGTGAGAGCAATTTCATCTGAATCAACCAGTTTAATTCCTTCTGCTTTCAACTCATCCACCATCTCAACCCACATCTCACCACGCTTTAAATCCAAGAAATTTATAATGATTTGCATGGTAAGCTGTAATTAGTTAAAAGCAAAATGAGCAAGAAGCCTTGTAAAATTATAAGTTGTAAAATCATAACCTGATTTGGTAGACTCAATCCTCCAAACACAATTGCTTCGGTATTGCTTGCATCAATGATCTTCTTCATTAATAAATAAATCTTTGGGCGTATTGATGTAATCAAATCAAGATAAGCTGGTCCATTACACTCTGAGGATTTAGGCGAGCCTCTAGCAAAATTCCGTGAGAATTCACTCATGAGTGGATTATTCAAAGCTGTAAAATTATTAGACTTTGTTTAAAATCATTAAAAGTGATCGCCTTACGTAACACCACCTAATAATTTAGCAATTCCAATTAATGAAATTTAATTCATGCATGTTAGAACGGATGAAAGAGTAGGATGCACGAGTAACGAACATGTGAAGCTTGAAGATGAGTAAAAGTACAACATAAATCTAACAAATCAAGTCGTAACTTATGGTCTTTGCATGTCTCGCATCTCTGTCCTATGCAACCCAGACAATCTTACGATTGCCAAGTCTTGTGAATTGAGCTAAAGGAAGCAAGAATGGAAAAGGAGAGATATTCTTAAGTACAAAGATTTGTCTGCGACTCAAATTCACTAAAACTCATCTACCATTTATGTTGGAGAGCTTACAAAAAATTAATAATAAAATCTTAATCCACATGAAAGAATACAAGAATTTCAAAAAAGGCCGAGCTTAAAGATGCTGTAAGACAAGATCTACAAGAAAATGGCCAGGCAAGCTACAATGCTTTTCCGAATTTAACTCGTACAAAAAATGCGTTGCGTCAAACTTCAATTCGAGAATAATTCTAATATACCATTTTTGGTGCGGTTATTTCTAGCCATTAACAATGGACTCTTTAATGGTTATAATTTTAGCATCATAATTTTTATAACCAAATCAGTTAACAATACCGTATACATGTTAAAGCCAAATTGAAATTACAATGCTAGATAAGACCTAAACTCTGTACCCTGATTGATGGGCAAGTAGAAGTACAAGTCTAAGCTGGGCTTGAGCAGCTAGCCGTTTCAGCATTCGAGCCAGAGAATTACGAAATTGGTAAATGGGGCCTGTCATGTCTTAACCGAGAACAATTAAAGTCGCGCGAAGCGCATAATAATAACACTTGCTGTCAACGGTAGAGTGCAAACTGTGTGCATTCTGCACATCGCAGATCATTAACATTAAAGAAGACATTTGAGTTACACAAGACTGACCTAATGGTCCAACACTAAAACGTGATTTTTATCAATAACAATAGGATTATTGACACATACGAGGCCGCGTTTGAGGACAATGCATACTCTCACTGTTGGCGAGAGCAGAGCCTTGTCTTTAGTAGCCCATTAACCCACCTCATCAGTTCAGCAAAAAATAAACAAATAAAGAGTCAGGATCGACGAGGAGCTCGTACTCATACATTGCCAATTGTAGCACTTAACATTCAAGTGTCTTCTTCAAGTGATACTTCAATTTTTACAAATCTTCATGTTATGTCAACAACACGACGACTAAGATAGCAATTTCATCACGTCGAAGCATCTCGATTTTTCAAAATATACATTCACGTGGAATCATTGCTCTTATAAATATTCACTGACTAGTAAACTGGCCGCATGCCATTTTGCCATTTAGCCAACAAAAGCACTTGATGTCATCTTCATAATTATTATTATTTTACACGTTCTGAAGGATGGGCAAATTTGCATTAATGATGTTGGAATGAAATCTTTTAAAGTGTCTACTTGGGTGTGAATTTGAGGTTTAAAAATAAAATAAAAATTTGGTGGTCAACGACCTACCACCATTATGACATTGTTTATAATACGAAGGTACATCGTTTGGTGTAAGGATTTGGAATCCACTCTCTCTTTTAGAATTATAGTTATTCCAGCTCTACTAATCCTGAAGCTCAAACAAACTAAACCTTTGGATCATAAAGTATTGGAGTAGTCAGTCAGTCGTAGATGTGTTGTAACAATGAGCGAGTGCGGCGTGCTAATTATTTTAAATACAAAGGCGAATACACGTTAATAACTCCGAGGATGTAAATAGATTTATTTATGCATGCAACAATTGCACATGAAGTAGAGAAATATTACATGGATTAGCCGAGTTCTAGTTACTTGATACCATAACAGTACCGAATTATTCGAATTTTTAATTTTAGCCAACACAGTTAGCCCTGATCGCTAAATATTCGGAAGCATTGCCTTAGTAAGACTTTGATCAGTATGAGTAATGTTGAAATTTACAGGTGATCTATAATGAGAGCACAAACACCTGACTCAATTCAAACTGATCGTGAGGAGAAAGGTTTGATTTGAGGAGTGAAATCATACTAACCAGGTACATTAAGGTGAGACGCCTTTATTTGTTAGAATCTGCATTGAAATTGCACTGCATTTTGATCACAAGATAATTATGATAATTTGCTAATGATAATACAGGGAAGCCAAGATAGGAACAGGTGTAAATTATGATGATTTTTTTCTAAATGACGA
>WJEZ01003317.1:0-11086 GCA_009869925.1 Thalassaphorura encarpata
TACTTATGACACATTGTTAGGAAAACTATAAAAATACTTTGTTGGCGATTTAGAACCGGCTGCTTATGAGTATAAATTAAAATTGAATTCATGAATGACAAACGATTAAGTTTCATCCATCATTTCTTCCTTGATCGTATAACATCTAATCTTTTTATCATTTCTAACCATCTCAAAATTAATTATATAATTATTAAATTAGTTTAAACTCTGCACATGTGGTATTTGTTGGTCACAGGTCACGGCCAAATTTTTTAATCGTAGGGCTAGTATAACCTAATGCTACATACATATATTTCACATTTTCATTCAACGCAGTTAAAACTCCACTGCTAGATCTATACTTATGAAATGACAAAAAATAGTTCTAATTGTAACTAACTCTATTTAAGGATTCCCTTCTACCCAACATGAAAATCAATCCGAGAAATATACTGAACTTGCTTCGACAGGAGTATATCCAGTCATGGGACCAACAGACGGCAATTAACGATATGGAGTTGGAATTAAGAGACATAATTCGAGGTAATGCAACCAAGTTTACTTTAGAAGAGCTCAAAACATTCACATATTCGGGGTTTTGAGGACTTGCCACACGTTGTGGAAAGTTATACGGAAGAGTCTTGGTCTGAATCATGTAGTCAGTCTTCGGGCTCAAGTTATACTCTAAGTCCAGAGAAGAAGAAATCGAAAGACTATGTTGAATTTGATTACAAAAGGCGAGCCGTGGAGTATTGGAAGTCTGGCAAGTCAGGACCGCTCTCATTTTCTTCTGTCCAAGCAAAGTAACAGGATGGTTCTGAACAAGCAGTCCTTATACATTTGGGAAAAGCAAGTTGCAAAAGAAGGATCCCGATTTGATAAGTTAAAGGAGCTGGACACACGTACAAAAGGTCGGTTTTTGAATGCAAAGGCTAATCGTGTTATAGTACATGACAATGACCTCAGACGGTGGGCCTTAACCATAAGCAAGACACTTGGAATTGAGGGGTTCAATGCATCCACTTCTTGGCTTTATACCTTCAAAAAAAACCATAAAATTGTTTCCAGAAAAATAACGAAATACGTGACCAGGGGACATGCCGAACGAATTGTTGATCTGCAAAAGTCATCATTGGATTTTGTCAATACGGTTAAGCCATACATGGAAAATTACGGCCCAGACGTTATTTACAACATGGACCAAAGCGGATTTTCAAAAGAAATGCATACTGGTAGAACTTTGGCAATGCTGGGGGAGAAACATGTTGAGGCAACAATTCAATCTAGATCCGCTATGACACATAGTTACACCATTCAGCCAGTGATCACTGCAAATGGCCAGCTTATTTCTCCTATGTACATTGTTCTTCAAGAGCCTACTGGTACATTTGGTCCGAGGGTACAATCGTCTATGTTTGCAGCACACAACGTACACTTGGCGGCGTCTAGATCTGGAAAAATCACCAAGGCTCATCTGTTCTCTTGGTTCACTAATGTGTACTTCCCAAATGCGAATGATAATTCTGTTCTTCTTATCGATTCACTCGCACATTATAACGACATAGAAGGAATTGATCAAGTTACGCCTCAAGGAAAGACCATTGAATTGCTAAAGATTCCCCCGGGTACAACTGGAATTGTTCAGCCCCTCGATGTATATTTTTTTCGGATGTGGAAGAACTTTGTTCGAAAGTTGTCAGATTGGGTATTGCTGGAAAGTATCGACGTAGATTTGTTTCAAAGGGATAGCATTATTAAACTTCAGTCTCTTGTTCACAATCAGTTCTCTTCACCAAGATTCATCAATATGATCAGATACGCTTGGTACAAATGTGGTTATTTAGAAGAAAGACCACCAGTGTTTGTGACTCCGGTAGAGTTTAGCTTCCAAGTCGGTGCCGAAAAATGTGTAGCTTGTGAGGCTTTCAAGTTTATTCGTTGTGGATGGTGTTGTCAGCACTTCTGTTTTGACCATTTTTTTATGCAATATCATTATTGCGAAAATTTTGTTGACATTTAGCTCTCACTAGTCACAGGTGCTGGGAGGGGTACGTGTTATCCTAGTCCGGGTGACAAATTAAATTGTAAGCATTATACAATTATCTTATATTCTTTACATTAGTATACAGTATTAGTTTATATTCCACTATTCTGTGTACTATATGACTGCCTATGCCAAATATTAATATTGAATCTTCTGTTTCTTTTATTATTAATTCCTTCAATATGTTATTTCATGTATATTATCTGTAATGCTTGTAAGGCTCGTTTGATCAAATCATTTGGAATTTAATATATCCGTTCACTCAGTGTTGAATATGCCCTTTTCTTGAGCAATGTCATAGAATATGCCTCACTTTACGCTGAATCACAAAAAAGGAAAATTGTACTTGACCTTTTGACACAAATATAATTTTGACATAATGCCACCTCAATTTCCTTCACACCACTTTTAAACTAAATCAAGCATTTCTTTCATGTCAAAAATTGGACATTGACCTCTACATATATTTAGGACGACATCATAACCCTTTCTCAAGTTGTATTTGACGAATAGAGTTACCGTCATGCTAAATATAAGCAAAGTCAAGGACTTATTTTATGTTAATAAAAGTAGACCTTTGACCTTTAAATATAATTTTGACGCTATGATGACCCTATCTCAATTTGTTCAGCGATATTATAGCTACCTTCACGCAAATTTTCAGCTCAATCGAGCACTTTGACAATGTTAAAAAACTTGACCTTTGACCCCTTCCCATTCCCTTACGTATGAATATCCGCAGATAATGTCTTTACGAAAAATGTTTATACCAAAGGTACTTTGAAATAAAATATGAATGGTTGAATTCTGTGAGTCATCTTTCCAAATGGTCCCTTGTAAGATTTATTGTGAACGTCAAGTCAAGGTCACGTTTTTATTGAACCTTCATTAGAAATAATGGTTAATTAAGAAAATCCACAAATTCCACAGATGAAAAAATATCCTACCTTGTCCACTCAATAATTGAAATTTTCACACTTTCATTACTTGATCAATTCATTCTAAATGCCCTAAATATTTTATTTTGTACAATTAGAGCACTAATGACTTTATTTAGCCATGCCATGCCTTGCCTTAGCCTTGTTCAAGTTAGCCTGGCCAGTCGGACCTTAGCATTATTCACGCCCTCGAATTAGAATTCTCGCATTGGATTGCATTGCATTGCACAATTAGTCTCATTTATTTATTAATTGTCACCATCTGGGCATTTCTCAATTTACTCTTAGCGGCGTGCCTAATTCTTTCACCCATTATGACCATTGGCTGTAGAAAAAAAAAATTCTCACGAACCTGTGAAATTCAACTCCATGGTTCCAATTGAATCGTAAATGACACGACCAATGATATCATTAGTAGAATTTCATTTTCACTGGCATGGCATGGCTATGGTAGTACTTTTTTTATATGCTAATGCACATACACAACCCACAGTTAATTCTGAGTCTGTCTGACAACAATGTGATAAAATACTCAACTCTAGAGTCCGTGTGACAATTACAAATTACATTCTGTATTATTAATCCCCATGAATGTAAATGTAAATTGCAATTGCAATAATAATAGAGAAGTGGGGATTTTATTACAACAATCAAAATTAAAAATGACCTTTTATTCATCAGAAACGCGACGAAAAAAGTATTACAAAATTCTTGGATCGTTGCGCTGCGGGCAGCTTTAAGAGTGGGTCATTTGTTTTGTCTAGTGCTGTGCTGTGCAGGATTAATGCATTAGGTATTCATTAGTGTGTTAAGTGGTTGCGTTGCGTTGCGTGAAAAAATTAACTTTTGGTTTCTCCTCCTGACCTTTTCGCACTTTACACCGACATAGACTCAAGTGTGAAAACAATCAAATTGTGTTTATTACGTGTCAAAAATTTACACTTTAGGTTCGTTTAATAACTTATTTTAATTGTTTATATGCAAAAAATGTTTAATTAGTTTGTGTTTGTGAATTGTTATGAGTTTTTCAATTTTGAACTGTTTTAATGATAAATCATGAGCTGGAGTTATTTAATTTTTCTAAAAGGTGGCTAAAAATGAAAATTTGTTCAAAATCCAATATTACTTCAATTTTTGAATATATTTCATGAATTTCACTTGAGCTACACATTCCATTCCATTGTTCTATACTCACGTTAGTAATTAGAATCAAGTTTTGCATTTGCGTGCAGAAGATAGCAAAAGTAAAGTGTGAAGAAAGAAGATTCCCATCATTACATTTTACATGAGCTCTACTTGCAGTTCAGTTTGTTACTGAATTACGCTTACGCAACAGTTCATTTAATTAATATCTTAATTTAATTATCCCCATTTTTTTTTAAGAAAAAAAGCAAAAGAACTATGTCAGACACGACAAGACAGGACGGAAACGCCTTGCCTCACCGAATCTTCCTCATTTTCCACGGAAATACCTTGTAATTTATTTGTAATTTTCTGTTCCTGTTACTGAGCATGAAATTACTATATTAGCTTTATGAACTAAAGCAGAACGGAACGGTTAGCATGACTTGGCTTGGTTGGCACCTATTAATGTAATTTATTTATTTATGAATCAATGCCTCCCTCCCTAGGAAGTTCCGAGCTGAGCTGAGCTTTGATGTTTACAAACTCTTTGAATGAGTGACGGACGACGGACTGGTCCACTTTCAACGACTTTTCACTTTCTCTTGTTACCTTCTCATTTCTTTTTAAACTTTTAAATGTGCGTGTATAGGGCTTACAGCTTCCGTACGTACGTACGTACGTCCGTCCTCATCAATCCTATCCAAAACTACTACGCATAGCAGCGTAAAAGTAATTCTCAAGGAACAGAACAGAGCACAACAATGGAATAAGATTCGTTACACTTCACTTAGTCACTACAAGTACAAATACAGTAGTAATAGTAGAGGCAATAAATAAATACTATTATTGCGTATTTGTTGTTTCCTCCAACTTGGCTGGCTCAATTTCCCACGATTTTGTTCAATTTTTGTTTATTTACGCTTTACGCAGATAACCATTACAGTACAGTAGCCCTAAATTATTTCCTGGTATACTTGATTTATTTATTTTTAACAGAAGTGAAAATTAGCTGGTAAATTATTAATCTGATCATTAAGGTTAAGTCGTACGTACTGACAAGTGCGTGCGTATGTACTTTGTGTTGTATTGCAATTATTTGGCAATGGATTGCAAAAATTGCATTGTGGGTTTTTTTCTTCAGATTTTGAAGATTGATTCTTGGGGAGTCTGAGGCTGTAAATCTCGAAACGAAATAGGACGGTCAGACAATGATGGATTTGCAAAGAGATTGAAGATTAAATGGGAGGTGTTGATTGCTCAATCAAGTGGACAAGACACATTGCTCATTTTTTTTTCATTACTTTACTTTGCTGTTCACACACATGCACAAAGTGAGCAAAGAATTCCAAAGAACAGCTTAACCAGTCAGCCAGTCAGATTGTAATAATTACGGGGCTCTCAGTCAGTCAGAATGAAATTGAAATCAATTCTAATCGTTTGACTGGGCTTGAACATTGGGCTTTGAGCATTGAGCATTGAGCATTAGGCCTACTTACCTATTAACTTGTCTCCATCAATTGAAAATGAAATTGAATACTATTGTACGAAATTGAATTGAATTGAATTGCAAAGCAAGCGTTGCGTTAGAAAAAATACAATTTACAATGGATAGGAAGGCGTAGTCGTATAATTCCAAAAAAATCGCAATGACCAGCACAAAGTTGACAAATGCACGACATTTTCAGGATTTGAAATCCAATATTTATTTCTGAAATAATTGGTGAAAAGATTTTTTAAATTCAGGTTGGATTATGCTAGTGTTACGCCAAAATAGTAAGTTAAAAAATAAAGCCTTTCAAAAAACTTCAATAATTATTGTGCTTCTAGTTAGTTAGCCCAGGAAGCCTTTAATTTTTAATTCAATGACTCGGTCAAGTCAGTAGGACAAACGGCAAAGTCGATTGCATTTGCATTGCATTACAATTGCCTACTGCAATGCAATGCAATCAGTTGGGTTGATTGATTATATAGGAAAATATGCCACAAATTGAGAATGACCCATCTCGTCTGGTCTAGTCTAGTCGTGGTCGCAGTTAAAAAGCATTATTGATGGTAGTGTTACGTTGAGTATTGAGTTGATGAGTTGGTGAATGAGTGATTACATATTTTAAAATGAGTATGTCAGCCAGGATTGCATATTGCTTGCATGTATCCATGCATAAGTTGTGTATTAGAAAAAGTGAACTGGTCAAGCCAAGCCAAGTCATGGTGGCTTTTGGCTGGCTGGTTGACTTCCTCACCTGAAGCAATGAGATTGAAATTAAATGAAATCCAAAGTGTTAATCCGTCATCCTACTTGGCCAAGCCAGGGCACTCGGTCGATCAAATGAAATTGAATGTGGTAAGCGTAAGCGTAGATTATTTATTATTTGCCCAATGACTCTGACCTAACCAATGCAATGCAATGCAATGCACATTTATTCAAATCAGGAACTAACACAGGGTAGCCAGTCAATGTTTGCTAATTGAATAGAATCAGGTACACAGCGTACGTACGTACGTACAGGACTCGATTGACAAGGTAGGACGACAAGCCCTAAGCACCCAACACACGTGAAGGATTTTACAACACATTAGCACAAATTGCCAACTACCTGATTTGACTACTACTACTACTTGAATGCAAATCTGTGTGATTTGATAACATGCAATTGTAGATTGCAATTTCATGCAAATGTAGAGATTTATTTGTAGTTTTTTACTGTCATGTATGTCATAAATATTTGGATTGTGATTGCAATCAATTTATTGAAAATCTCATACACTTTTGCAAAGAGCCAAACTAAAAACTTGGTTTTATATTAAATACCAATTTCTCTAAATTTAAATTTTAAAAATGGTTTGAAAGCTTTTGATACGTACATGTGCATGTGCAAGAAATATTTTATTAATTAATATCAGATCCGTGCTGTACAAATAATTCCAGTAGTGGATCACTTTCAAATCTTTACAAAAGTTTATATTGTCTTGTTAATTTCAATTATTTATGGCTTTGGCTGAGGCATACGATTGAAACAATTGGTCTGCTCTTCACTAATTAAAAAATACGACCTGTCAGCTGTTTTATATGACAAACTAATGAACGGTGACGGCTAGACTAGACGGCTACTGTACGTTATAGCTGCTATTTCCAAAGACCATTATATGGTCTAGCCTAGTATGTAATTCTTATTTATCAAATTGTCCCATTGTATATTTAAGTGTCATCTCAGATGCTCTGAATTTGTTATTGTCACTTTCGTCCATTGTCGCCAATGATGTACGATGTACTCTGATATGGATGAATCCCAAGCTATTGTTACTATTGACATGCAGTGCATCGTGCATGCATGTATTTTTTTTTTGAGCCTCTTCATTTCTTTGCCTCACTTTCGCTTTCTTAACTTAATAGGGCAGGTTAAGGGCTTAGAAAATATAAAGTGTGGATATGTAAGATAAGATGCACTGTAATTTGCATTAATGTTCATTTCGTGATCCAGGGATCAGTATCAGCACGCTCGGCTCAAATGGCAAATATTATTTTGTCAATTCAGTTTCAAATTTCTGCTTGCGTAAATGCTCAAGAAAATTAAAAAATTAAACGTACAAGGCCATTTACCCACTTTGTAGTATTAATTAAGATACAAAATTTAATAAAATCAGATTAGCCGGCGATAGTCCAAATTAAAATTATGAAAATTACGAGCATCGAAGGTCACATGAACCCAAATTTAAAATTTCTTATGAATATCAGAATGTCAAATAGTGTGTATTGAATTAATTGGTTAATGGAAGATGCGTTTGTATCTGCCATGCTGTGATAATTTGAGAATCGTGTTCTTTTCCTTGAACAATTTAACGAAAGGTGAAAAGTTAATTCCCAAGTCAAGTCAAGCCAAGCCTTGGATTTTCTCGAACGAAGGAAAAAATTCACGTAATGCAAATGCAAGTGATGTTGTGGCTAAAGCTTGCTCATGCTCATGGATTCTAATCACGCCATTTATTTACTTATGAATGATTTGATTGGATTTACCCTGGGGAGTTTGTTAATCATTTTATGCAAAATGAGCGATGATTATCAATCAACTCGCTACGTTACGTTACGAAATTACACGCAACGCAATGGAATTTTAAAACTTTAACCCTTCTATATTTGGATTTTTGTTTATGTTTACGTCTGTTTGTTTTTCAGATGGCAAGGACGGTTCCGAGCAGCAGCAGCCCTAGGCCTATAAGGGTCCTAACCCTTCAACTCATCTCATTCCTAGTCTTGTGTTCATTATTCGGGCCTTTAGCTTCAGCTGGTGAAAGTCGAGTCGTTTGTTAATTATACAAATTGGTCAGCTTATCGCCAAGGCCCAGCCAAATTCCTTCCTGATAATATTAACCCTTACCTTTGTACTCATCTCATTTATGCCTTTGGGGGACTCACGTCTGATAGTGGGATCAAACCATTTGATAAATATCAAGATGTTGATAAAGGTAATTATTACAATAAACAATGTAATGGCCTGAACAATATTAAAAATTCAGTATTTTTAAGGTGGTTATACAAAATTCAATGGACTCAAGACGTATAACAAAGGTCTCAAGACCCTTATAGCCATTGGTGGTTGGAATGAAGGGTCTGGTAGATTTTCAAAACTCGTAGCAGACGCAGATAGTCGAAAAACTTTTATAAAACATTCGATCCGTTTTCTTCGTCAACATCATTTTGATGGTTTGGATTTGGATTGGGAATACCCGGCTGCACGTGATGGTGGTGAACCCGAGGATAAAAAACATTACGCACTTTTTATTAAGGTATTGTTAAAAAAATGCTCACCCATTATTTTGCATTGCATTGGAATGAATTTCACTTTTGTTTTTAGGAATTACGCGAAGCATTTGAAGATGAAAGTCGTTCAACAGGGAGAGCTCGACTTTTGCTAACAATCGCTGTACCTGCCGGGATAGAATGGATTGAAAAGGGCTATGATGTCCCATCAATCAACAAGTAAGTCCAGAAACGACTATTCAATTACAATACAAATTCCAATGAACATGTACTATGCAAGATTTTAGCTAAGATTTCAATCATAATACCCAAACCCAACCCCTCAACGTAGTACTTACTAATCCTTTCGTCATCCCATTGTCTTTCTTGCACACCTTGACTCCAAATCACAATTAACATGAGCATGAGCATTTNCAAACCCAACCCCTCAACGTAGTACTTACTAATCCTTTCGTCATCCCATTGTCTTTCTTGCACACCTTGACTCCAAATCACAATTAACATGAGCATGAGCATTTACCTGTAATTCTCGTATACGTGTGTAATCCATGCTTGCTTGCTAATCCTTAGCCTAATCTTTACACAAGTTTACACATGTATTGTGTTTGCGTTGCACTTTTTTTGCATAAAATTTTCTAATTAAATTTCTCTTGATTGTATTGCACAGGAATGTTGATTTTTTTAACCTATTGACCTATGATTATCATGCATCAACGGAACCAACTGTAAATCATCATGCTCCACTCAAGCCTAAAAATGGATTTTCAGAGTATGACTACAAAAATCAACTTAATATTGTAAGTTTTGGGGAAAATGCTTTGATAAAAATTGAAAATAGCTCTACTCTTACAATTTTTTTTGTAAAGGAATACACAATCAGTCACTATTTGCAAGAAGGAGCAGATGCAGACAAATTAGTCGTGGGACTCCCAACGTATGGAAGATCTTATACACTATTTAATATTGAGAGCAGTGATATCGGTGCCCCTGCTTCAGGGCCAGGGACAAAAGGAAAATATACAAAGGAACCGGGTTATTTGGCTTATTATGAGGTAAAATTTTAAAGCACTATTGATTATTTGGTAAATTTAAGGGTTTGGGGTCAATTTCATTAAGTAATGTAAAAATAGGTATAAAAAATTAAAATGAAGATTAAATTCCATGTATGTATACTTCAGACAAATCTGTCAGTTTATGTATTTTCACACCATGCTGTTTTGTTTTGTATAAAAATTTGACCCAACGGGCCGGAATTGAACTAATTCACTCAAGAAACACGAGCGACACTAATCTGTGAATTTATTGCCTTGGCTTGCCGCTAAGCCACACGGTAGGATAGGGTAATAATTAAGCACAACAACTGAAAGTTTTGTAAAACAATTCATCAAATAATCTCCCTGTCTGAAAAAAGTAGCTGGCCGCTGAGACTGAAACAAAAACAATGCAATGCCAAAACAACACAGGACGTACGTAGGGCTAGGTTCGGCAGTACTACTACAAATATTTCTCACAGGTAGTTTTAATTCTCATAGTAGTAAAAACCACGCCTGGATTGCAAAACACAGGACAACACAATGCAAAGCATGGCATGAGTTTGAGCTAGTTGCGATTATGTTTTTAAAATTTATGTTTATGTTTATGTACGCTATGCACGCACGTATTTCGCATTTTGATTTAAATTGACCTGGGAAGAATTTATTGTGAATTGTGAAGTGAACTCAAAACTCTGAATTTTCCTGTCACCAGCAAATAAACGCAGCTAATGCAAATGCATGGGAATCATTTTAATGAAAATGAATGGGTAATAATTATTTTAAATGAGGTCAATATTTTAGCATACTTGTGAAACAATAACAAAATTTTTGGTTATGAAAATGCATGTTAATTTGTTATAATATTTTTTTATCCTAATTTCAGATTTGTGAAGGTGTAAAATCTGGGGATTGGTCTGTAGAAAATACAGAGAGTGATGCTCAAGGGCCACACGCAGTGAATGGAGACCAATGGATTGGCTACGATGATCCGAGGATAATGGCTGTTAAGGTAAGCAAAGCAAAGCTAATAATTTTATGGACTGCAATTGCATGGCATAATATCGGATGTGACATGTTTTTTATTGCATGACCAAGTAATAGCGTGTAATTTATGTCCTTTAGTGTTAAATTGAGGAAATGCATGGTTGAATTTGGATTACCTGCCATTTCCTCTTCTGTACGTATTTTGACAATGTTCTAACAAGTG
>WJEZ01003318.1:0-11085 GCA_009869925.1 Thalassaphorura encarpata
TACGCGCTTCTCTTTTTCTTTCTTTCTTTCTCATTCCATCCACATCCAAGACAAGTTTAAACCTGTTTCAATTCCTCAACGCTTTTACGCCCGACGTACGACTACGCAATGCAACAGCAACGCAAACGCACTCATCTTACCCTTGGTTCCATAATCCAGGATTTCTTCATGACTCTGCTATGATCATGGTTTTTTAAACAATTTTAGTTGTCCATGCATGCCATCTACTAGTACTATAATCTAATCTTTTTAAAATCTTAGTAATTTTGCTAAATTGTTAAAAATGCATATGTGACCCAACAATAAGTCGGCTTTGCTTTGGCCTAAGTAAGTACTAGAATCGACTTTTGTTTCAGTTTTAATTAATTTTTTTTATCTGTCCTATGAAATATTTTTATGCCTTGCCTGGTTTTATGTAGAAGTAGAAAATAATTCTCCTATAGTTCTACGTAATTATATTAGATTATTAATTCAAAATCAAAATCATTTTTGCTTTGGGAAAATCATTCTAATTTAATTTTATGACCTCATTTGCCAAAACACGTTGGGAATTGGAGGAGACTTACCACTCACTCGTCTAATCTTAATTGAAGTGATAGAATCAAAGTCTACAAATAAAACTTCACACAATGCAACAGATGCAAAACATTGGTACGATACGAACAAGTATAGTTTTATTTAGAAGTCATTTGACAGTACGTAAAATTATACAATTAACAATGCTTATGACTTGAAAAAATCATAGGAAAATTAATATTAAAAAATTTGTAATATGTGAAATGTTATGAATATTTTTGTTTCGAGGTATATACTTCGATCATAAAATTTGTTACAACATGGATCTACAAATAATATAAGTTTTTCTCCATTTCATTCTTCGGCTCGGCACCCAAATGTTGACCAACAAGCATAGCCAGTTTGTGGGCGTACTACAAAAAAATGAAATTATAAATTTTTTATTTTCCAATCACGTCAATAAAATGCAAATTACCAAAATAATATAATAATAATGACAGTACCTGGCAAGGAGCCGGTCCACGAATTGATCCAGGCCAATTGAAATACATGAAAGAAAGAACAAATGTCAACTTCTGCACCAAATCGGGATTATTCTCATCAGAATCTTCCATAACAATGTAGTGATTTGGTGTCACCGTTCCCTGCAAAAAAAGTGATGAACGTATAGATAGAAGATAGATAGTAAGAGTATGTATTCCAAGAGATTCAAATGATTTCGTTTTTGTTTTGAAATGAATAAATCCAATTAGTACTCACCTGACGAACCAATTGAGAGACAAGGAAAAAGTCGTACAAAGTCCGACGTGTAATTGTATGATCAACTACAGTTCCCGGCAATGGGTTCTCTGGTTTTCCTCGCTAAAATCAACAATATGAAAAGCCATATTAAAACTTGAACGGCTACATTATTAATTAAGAAATTCAACACTTACGTTCAAAGCGAAGATCCTTTCGTTGATACGCTTTTGAACAACAATGTATGAAAATTTAACGGCTTTGTCTCTGCAGACCAAACCTACAGTTTCCCTCATTGGAACAACTTCTTGCTTCATAATTGTGTCCAGCTGGCCATCGCTAATCCCATCACGGTAAACTACGATGCGATCAGGGTGCTCATGGTTAGTCTGTGAAAGAAATCACATTTTCAATATCTATTAAAATAGTACTTAGTTCAAAACGCTTACCTCAAAAAATGCTGCCAAAGCTTGGGTAAAAATCTGTCTCAAGGCATCAGAGCTCTCCTGATGAGGCGCTTGCAACACAACACGTGAGTAATACAAAGTGCATCGCGTGTCCAAAGTAGCTACCAATGCGAACACACTTTTGTTCTTGCGTCTTGGGTCGTGATGTGTGTCGATTCCAATAAACATAGACTTGTCCGCCTATGAACGAATCAAAAAAAAATCTGATATCTCAAAGTGAACCACAAAATATGAAATTAACAAATATAATTTAATTTCCTTACAAGAGGGATGTTCAAAGCCCACAATGCCCCGCCCAACTTGGCATTAATTTGGAGCGCAATCTTCTGCATCACTGATCTGAGTCTCCTGTCATTCATCAAAGTTTTCGTCAAAATTACTTGCGATGGAATGGAAGTTTGGACCAAGCACTGTCTCTTCACTGCAGCATAGAGCTCGTCCCTCGCTTGGGGTAAAATCACCACAACAAATTGAATCTGCAACAAACCATGCAAAATATGTCTTAGAACAACGATCAATAACTTAGAATAATCCTGTCAAAAAATCATGTTAAGTTGTTCTAGCTTACCTCTGTAGGCAAAGCCCGATCTTTAAGAGCATTTTTGAAATCATTTGGACTCGCAAAGCGGCCGCTCGGACGAATTGGAATTATTTGAGGATCCTCTGTCATTTTAATCCCCAATGGGCCGACTACCTGCCTGTAAGTCTGAAGTACTTGAGTAGCCTTCTCACGATCTTGCTGTGTGCAGAAGATCAACCATTTCTTGAGTTGAATCTACCACGGGAAAAGTTATCAAAATTATTTGAAAGCCTATTATTTTAGTTTAATTACAGCGTAAAAATTGACTAAGTACTTACTGGATTAAAACATATATTAGTCGTGGCTTCCCTACTAAAATCCCCACCAGCATTCTTTAGGGAGAATTTCTCACTAAAATACAGTGAAGGCCCCAACATAATTCGCCCTTCCACCTGTGTAGGACGAGATCGCACCTCCAAGCCCCAATTTTCAAAATTCTCTTTCACTTTTTCGCCTAAGCAAAGGTTTAACAGTTTAGTCGCTAGGTTAGTCTATAATTATATTCATATATAAAATTGGGAATGAAGGATTGCTCACTTTGCAACGCAGTGATAAAACGTTCAATTTCTTTAAGTCGAACTTCTGGCAGCATAGCTGCATGTCCAATGATCTGCCTCATCACTTGATTGTTAGATGAGACATCCTCAGCCATACCAGTAAGATAGCATGTCTCAGGAATCAGCATGACCAACCGTTCTTCTCCCTGTCAACGAAACAAAATATTTTAATCAGCCACGTAAGCTCAAGAAAAGCGAAGGTAAAATACTCACAGTCGGATCGTTCTTTTTCGGTTTGATTTTGCTGACGACCATCGGTTGTTTAAGGTCTCTAATATGCACTTCATGGTGTTGACTGAAGTAATCAGCAAATGTAATCTTAAAAAGAAGGCATTATTAGATTGTTCTCGTTTGAGATAATTATACTATTATTCTATTATGCTTACATCTTTTCCCTTCCTGTTGAAGGTACTCAATGGGGTTGAAGTCCAATCCACATCGTCAATCTTGTACGTACGGTTATTGTATCGAGTCATCACCGTACGGCCGGTAACATAATCAGCAAATTTTGCCTTATAATCTGAGTTTCTACTCTGCTCAATCCTAGGCAAAAAAATTCGCTAACTCAAAGAGTTCATTCTCAAGTAGGTGATATAATTAAAAAGCTTCAAATTTAACTCACAAATAGTCCAACAATGTTGTCTGACGCAAAAGTCTGTGAGCCTGATTCACACAAACCTGAAGCCCTCCTTCATAAACTTGAACAGCAGTTGTTATACCAGGCCAAATCTCGAGCCTAATCAAAGTAAAGGGCTTTACTAACAATATGCTTATTATAAGATGCATGACTTTAAGAGAAATTACTTGTGTTCTTTCATGTGAATCACTCGAGATGGATCATAATGCTTTCCGGATATCTCGACATAGTTCAATTCCTCCAACGCACGACGGAAAAGAACATTATAAAAATATGCAGACGCATGCAAGTCCAGTTGCTTGGAAAATTCGACCTGGACACTAAGAGGCATGGACTCATTCCCAGGATGTGTTGTTTCGTACACAACGACCTATTCAAATATAATTTAGGCGATGCATTGAGGGAGTCAAGATCCAAATTATTACTGTCAAAATAGACAAGTTAATTAATTTTCTCACATCTTGATCTGTCTTATATGGGAGAAACAATAGTGAGCCATCAAATGTTCTAGCCAACCCAAGTGCAGACTCTAACTGGCGTACAGCACGTCGACGAACATTCATTCCGTCGATAATTGGGTCAAATTGCAATTTGTATTCACAAAGAGCTCTGCCATCCTTAACTCTCAACTTCAAGAAATTGGTCAAAATAGGAACGCTAGGAAGAATGAAATGCAATTGTCAGAAAATACTAGCTCAACTAAATAGAAATCTAAAATCTGTGGTATTGCCGTTGCCACTACCTGGTTCCTTTTCCACCTCGGCGGATCACTGGGTCCATTGGAGGTTCACGTGGCGGTGATGGCAAAATTGCTCTGGGGATTGGCTGAATTGCAGCCTGCTCATCTCCTTGACCATCTCCTCCGCTCAGGCTGGATCGTGTTGTTAAGCTAGCTTCGGATCTCGGCCCTCCCCCAAAAAATCTCTCCGAGTCTTCTGGTGTTCGTGTGGCACTTGGCAAGCAAATTAAAAAGAAAAATATGAAGTTCCTCGCTTTGAGGTAAACTTAGATCAACCAACACTAGTAATTTTTCTACGAGGGGAATAACAATCGCTCATACCGTGTAATACTAGATTTTCTCAAGAGCAGAAAAGATGATTAGTTATTACGCAATCATTGCACATCACATTAGCGACACTATCGGTTCAACTATATTGACAAAACTAGTTCTTTGTTTGTATTTTACTAAATGTCTTAGTCAGGGATTTCTTAATCCTAATGCTACTATTAATTTCTTTTCTTTACCCATCTTGTTGTTCCTCCCGGCCAGCATCCCCACCAGCTACCTTTTCCTCATCCATAGACAACTCAGATAAGGTAGTATCCAACCCTCCCAAACGGTTTAGTTTAGGGTTCACGGGAGGTCGTCCCCTCTCCGATGACGGCCCTGGCTCTCCGGGATGAGCTGGCATCATACCTCTTCGGCCCATTGGCATTCCACGCCCTAAAGCACGGCGAAAAAATAAGCAAGCGAAATGCTTAAATCACAAAGCCCTCCCGTGGGATTAGCCTACGAACTTACCTCGCGCTTGCATTCTGGGTGCATCATCGGACACCACTTGGACATTCTCTGGGATTGCTAATGAAGAATCACTGGACGTGCTTCCAGGACGATCTCGATCTTCCTGCTCATCTGCCGGGTGAGATTGGTCCCGGACCTGTAGCAAACTAAGTCCAAGTCCCCTGCCACGTCCAGTTGGACGACGAACTACAATCTCTTCTTCTACTGCCTCTGCCTGTTCCTGGCGTGGCTCTTCATCAGCGTCACCGCCAGGTTGCGGAGGGTCCTAACGAGAGTAATAAATCGAATGAGAATTGTGGTATCACGACTCATAATAAGGATAACAAGGAAAACGAGTGATAGCGGACTACGCAGGCCAAACTAAATACACCGTACAAATAAAGCAAACTTTTCATGTTGGTCATCTAAGTCTTTCTACACTCATTTGGTAATTTGTCATTGGCACTTTATTAAAGGTTAATGAATCATTGGGGGAAGAACAATCAGTATTTGATCCATTTGTGACACTTGAATAAAGATTTCGGTTTACAGACCGTAGATATAAGATAAGTCACAACTAGGGTTGGTGTCTAGCGTAGAGTACGCAGGCAGACCGAAATTCCAAGTACTACAACATTACGAGATCCATCTCGTAATACTGGGGACTTCGTTTTAGCAGGTCATTTTGGCAATTTTGACATTCTCAAAACCAACTTAGAAAATGTTGACCTAGCGGTGACCCAGAGGTCAATGAAATCATAATCGACTTTTGTCCTCGCTAAAATTTGTTTCGGGTCATTTGGCAACTTTCACATTTTGGTGGGAAAAACTTAAGAAAATTTCCCAACCCATGGAGATACGCACTCAAAATTTTTCTATAAGTCCCCAGCATTACGATATGGATCTCGTAATGTTGTAGGGCTTGGAATTTCGGTCTGCCTGCGTACCCTACGCTAGACACTAATTCATAACTAGCCTGAAGCCTGTGCAACCAATAACGGCTAGAAGCAAACTTTTTCCAACCAACATTCTCCCAAAAATTCGCTTAAATCCCACGCTAATTTTGAAATCTGTGAGTCAAAACGACTTAAACACTTCTAATGCTAATTAAATTTTCAATATAATCTCTCAAGCCTTCTCAAATAAAAATACCTATTTTGGTCCTCCTCCTAATGAAATGAATGAAGGCAATGCAACATACAACGACGCAACCCTAATAAAATAAGCAATAACCAAATGAATAATCAGAACACTCAAAAGTTCGAAGTTTTTATTCAATTCGTCACAAAGCTGAAACCATAAGTTTACCTTTTCCCGTACCAGTTTACCTTTTGGTCATCTCTTCCTTGTACCCCAGGGTAGGACATACCCTGTGCCCTGACTCTTAAAATCCAATGCAACATGCAACGACGCAACCCTAATAAAATAAGCAATAACCAAATGAATAATCAGAACACTCAAAAGTTCGAAGTTTTTATTCAATTCGTCACAAAGCTGAAACCATAATTTTACCTTTTCCCGTACCAGTTTACCTTTTGGTCATCTCTTCCTTGTCCACGCCAGGGTAGGACATACCCTGTGCCCTGACTCTTAACTTGAAAAAACGTATCGACTAAAATACATCAATCATTCTATGCCATGCCATATGCAACTTAATACGTAACGCTCTGAATTCTTAATTCTTAAATCAATTTCTAAAACAAACTAACAACTAAAATTTTGAAAATGAACTTACCCCTTGCAAGAATCTCGGCAGCGGGAGACCACGCCCTCTGCCCCTTCCGGCCATTGTTTAACTTGCTTCACACTGAAATATGAGTACAAAAACTAATTAGACACACGCTACTAATAAAATCTAACGTGATGTTTAACACAGTCAGCACTAACAAACTGAATTGTAACTATTCAGCAGCGACACGAAACGCGACGCGCGCCAAACGGGACAAAGGAAGGGTACAAATAACATAAAATAAATTCTGAAATGATATTAGATTCATATTTGGTTCAGTTCAAATATATTTTATTGAATTAATGATTTAAGATAGTAATTAATTATTACCTTAGAAGCACGATGATGAGAGACTGGGTTGATGAATAAATACGATGAGTTGAATCACAAGGAAGACTCACACCAAGACACGACTGCTCAACATCAAGGACCAAACGCGAGTGAAAAATTATTTATTGGGCGTCTAGCCTAAAGTCTGGAGGACTTAACTTGGCTTTTGGCTAGGAACGCTTGGCTTGGTTTTGCCTTTGCATTTGCGCTCC
Source organism: Thalassaphorura encarpata (assembly GCA_009869925.1). Lineage (NCBI taxonomy): Eukaryota > Metazoa > Arthropoda > Collembola > Poduromorpha > Onychiuridae > Thalassaphorura > Thalassaphorura encarpata. Next base: position 7,268 of record WJEZ01003318.1, read on the forward strand.
TGTTCGTTGGTTGTCGTTGCCGTGGAATTTTCTACCTGCGAATAAAGGAAAAGGATGGCTCGTCCGTTGCTTGGGCATAGGACAGGACTTGGGGTATGGGGCGCGTTTATCTGTTTGTGATATAAAATGAATGAACGGACAGAATATATTTTCTTGCCTGGAATTTCCGTTGGCATTCGTTCTGTACTACGTACGTACTTACGTACCCAAAGATAAAAATAATTCTACAGCCAACTAACCCAGGTCTTACTCCGCGCTAAATGCTAATAAGGGAATCTAGGCCCAACTATTTAATTTCCTTTGCTCTGTCCGTATTTTAAATTCAATCCATACGTGAGCAGTTTTAACTTGTCAATATATATTGCAATAAGTTTTTGATATACAATTTACACTAAACTCAAACAGCAATTAAAATGAAAATCGTTTATTCCGTCAGTAGGTTTTATCAATATCGGTTAGGACTAGGTCCAAAGGCCTTGATGTACCCCTACTCTGTCCTCTCGTATTTATTTTCCAAGTCCCCTTTACAAATTCGTTTACTTAATATGCAGGGTGCATTGCAAATAACTTCAGAATCGACATATTTTGGATGTACGTTGATGAATCCTTCAAAAAATGTCACTAAAACATGATTTGCCTGTAAAAAGTTCTTAAATTCAACTAAAAAGTTATGCAAAGAAGATGGAAAAGAGTCGAAAATAAATCCAACCTCAATTCTCTGGGTTGATTAGGAAATTAGAATTGTAAGGGATACGCACGTATGGTAATTATAGTTCCAACATTAGCCTAATTAGTCGCGATGGTGCAGTGTCGTCGCAACAAATTTCGGGCCCTGAAGCCAACCAGGCCATTTAAAAACTTCTATTTATTTTCTATCTATTTAATATTTAAATTATAAATTTCTATTTACTCAAGCTGATATTGACGATATAATGCTGATGAGGAAGAAGACTTTCATAATATTGACAAGATTGATTTAAAAGTCGAGGAAAAGTAATTTGGATATATTTTTTAAATCCTTGAAAAATTGGCTTCGAAACAATAAAGTACACTACGAAATTGAAATACATGTACATGTATTTCGACTTTTTGAAACCCATATTCGTAGTAAGTACTATAGTCGACCCTTTTAAGCTCGGGTGGAATGGAAATCGAGACTAGACCCTTGACTTGTACACCAGGATGAGTAAATTCACAAAGTACAAGGAATTGTAAGTTACAATTGTGCTTTAATCTTGCATGTTCAAGTTCAATTAGGATTTTATTTGAATCAAGTCAAAAGTTTAAAAACGAAATATATACTATATATTAAATTAAAACATTTTTAGCTCATGTCATCAACTTCTCCAGAATCCGGTTCGCCAAGGTTCGTCAAGGAGGAATCATTCGCCTTGCAATTCAGCTCTTTATCTAAAGCACTGGCACGTCGAGGTTTCTTCCGGCGTTTTGCCTCAATGCAAACTCTTGCGTGTTCTGCATCTCCTTCGTCAAAAATTTGACTAACTACGTCTCTGCTAAAATTAGGGTTGTTTCTGAGAAGGTATAAGAACACGCCCCCCGGGGTTCGTCGCCTGACACCATTCTGAAATGAATGAAGAAATCTATCTAGAACTAAATTAACCTTATTGTGATTGTTTATTTTTCTCACAAACCTTGATCAATATTCCACCTCGTTTCTCGATCAGAAGACTCTTGCTGAAGAGATGAAGAGCCACCTCCCGTCCCAAGTATTTGACTACATTGGCTAGAACAAACAATTGCACTGTAAAATTCATACAGTCCTGAATTCTATATAATTTTGGTTCCATCAACTTACAAATGATAGATGCTTTGCGTTCTTCCAGTTGATTTGCAACAAAGTTACAAAATTTATCGTCGGTCATTGAAAGAGTATACGCTCTAAGTCTTTCCTTGAATTTCTTCTTCTTGGGAGTAGAATTGTCCTTATCCTATACGATTGTAAAAAGAGGAAAATCGGTTCAAAAATCGATATAATAATTTATCTCAAACTTAATGATATTTTTACCTTGGGTTTCGAGTCAAGGTAATTACATACGATGTATTCCTTTGAATTATCACTCAACGCAGTACTGCTGAAACTCTCATCTGAATCAGGCTCTTCAAATGGAGCATCAAATCCTTCTCCTTCTTCCTTGTACTTTCTTTTCAGCTTTCCTTCTATGACAAATGACTCGGGGCCACGCTTAAAGACTTGGGCGTCTTCCCCACCAACCATAAAAAGCCCGAGGTCATCAGCAGTTGAACTTACACTTTGTTCCCTCAAGACCTCCCCCCAGATATTATTTATCTTTTTTCGTCCAGTCTGAAATTGAGCTGCTCTTCCTTCAAAAGAATTTGAGTCCATTGCTACCGCCGACGACTGTGAAGTTGAAAAGTTTTGCACGTCCATATTTGGATTAATAAAATTTCCATCAGCAGTCGTTCGAGCGTTCGATATGGCCATTCTCTTCTTCGAACGAGTCGGTCCATGACCATCATCGCTTGAGTTGTCGCTTTCGCTGGAACTTAATCCCACATCGTCATAATCATTGATTCCTTGTCCTTGTAAAATGTCAATAGATGGACGATTCATAGGACAGGACGTCGGCAAAATCTTTGGCCGTTCCAACACGTTGTAGTCCACATTTTCCAGCTCCTGCTAAATTAAAACAACAATAAATCAGCTGTTCAAATTGAGAACTAACACTACATTGGCAAAAATTGGCGAATCAATTTATATTCGTTCGTACACGCTAGCTAATTCCAATACTGCTAACTGATTTCAACAAGAAATGACATTCAACATAGTGTAAAATCCGAATTTTCGTAATTTTTGGTCAGAACTTTTAAAATGAACGTAATTCCTTTACCAAATCCTTAGATTCTTCGTCTGAAGAGGTTAATTCTCCTTCCTCAACGTCCATTCTTGAATACAGTACTGGAAAAGTAGAGTATTTTTTAAGTCTAACGTGTTAAGATTAAAATGCAGTTTTATTTAACGCGTGTATAAACTACGAATAAATTGTAATTGTGGAAATGACAGTCAGTACAGAAGAGATAGTAAAATTCATATCCAATGACTTCTACATGTAAAGTTTCAAAGTTTGAATCTGGTGGACTTGTCAAAGTAAAAAAATTCTCATTCCTTGCTTTTATGGGGCCAACAAAATTGATAAAAAAACCAATTAATTCGGAGTTTTCGCTTATAAAACTAAAGATAATACTGAAATAATCATTTCATTTCAATCGAAATGTTTACGATAAGCTAGAGTGTTAACTATTCAGTAATTTATCTTCATTTGTTCAATAGGTCACGAAATTTACTAATTCTTTTCATGTTCAGAAAATGTCATCTTATAACAAATAGGCAGACAAGTTTAATTTATGCATTTAAGCTGATAGCCATAACATTAATCGACTAGACAATGATTGCCACTATCTCGTTACAGAAAATATTAGTAATGACCACATCAAATCTAAAATCTGCAAGTCGATTCATAACTTCTACTCTACGCCGTGAGGTTAGGATTTCCAAGCTTTCAGATTAAAGAATTCAGGAATATAAGGGAATTTGCAAATTGCAAGTGTTCGCTTCCTTCGGAAATCATGGGACTCGGACCTTTTGTAAATTCTGTACAAAATTATAAAGTGAACCAAAGAACTCAAATTCATTTATACGAATCGAAGCATCCGAAACTTAAAACCTCAATTAGGGCAGTAAAACAGGAAGCATTTGCTGAGAAATCATGGGATATCTTTCTTAAATTAAACAATGTCTTGCTCTCTCAGGCTGTTTTTTAAACTTTAGCCCGAAACTG
>WJEZ01003319.1:0-11081 GCA_009869925.1 Thalassaphorura encarpata
CTTGGCTAAGAATCTCGCTATATTAATTTTACGTCTTCCTAGAAGTGGATAGAGTAGTAGAAGAAAACCATGGGTCAGTGTAGTACAAAGGCAAATTGGAATTTGCTCTACCAGTACAGCGAAACGCACTAACTTTGACCCACGAATTATAGCACAACAAACAAATATGTTTACGATTATTGCAGATATCAATTTTGCTGATCTTGCATTCTAACCATGTCCCCTCTCTGTCTGCCAATTCCGCAGCAAAACTGCACAGGTCAGGGTTATGATGACTCCTGAAGGCTAACTAGACGATAAAATCCTTTAATAAAAATGCTGATTCCACAGTTCAGTTCGATCTTGCCTCAATAAAAATACAAAAGCAATTCAAAGAAATAATAAACATCTAATACTGTGTGCGCATCGCACGGATATATTTTTACGTACGTTCTGCACTATCTGTCTGCGTCTGTGTCTGCGTGTGTTTGTGATGTCTACCGCGTGATAAAAGGACTTTTGTAACTCTATTAAAATCTTAATGAAAAGATCCAAGTCTAAAGTCTCCCCTTCGTGAAATATGAGCCTTGGCTTTGATATTTGGTCTTGTTATACAGTACACAGTGAAATTGAGAGCATCCTCATTGCAAAATTGTGTGGATCGTAAAGTCTGCGTCATTTGTCCGGGTTTACTTCGCACTAGGTTAAGTATATGCACGTGCAAAAATTCCTAGCAAAATCTTTACAAACACTTGCAGTGAAGTGAAGTGGAGTGATTTGGGATGGATAGTGTAAATTCCATGGGATTACATTCACACTACACGCGATTTCCCTACTACGCATTCACTTTTTAATACTATCCGCACTGTGTAGCTTAGGCACACAGCGCAGCACAGCACAGCATTGAAATTCATACAAAGTTAACATTTCCTGAACTAGATTTAAATGATGGGTTAGGTCAATGAAATGACGAACTAGGTCAGACCATCATCCATCCATCAGATCCTCCTTGTCGCGTTGTTAGTTGTTAGTGCATGTAATGTAGTAAATGTAAACACAATTTAGTTGAAACTGCGCCGCGGGAATAAAGACGTCTGTCGCCCAAATGCATGACCTAATCTCTCAAAACAAACTCCGGCTTCGTCTAGAATTGACTCTATTAACTCTATTTTCTCAATCAGAACAAAAAATATAACGCAGTTTACTTTTCCAAGAAGAGAAATGGATGGATAAGTCGAAGCAATACTAAATATAGATTTTCCATGTCAAAATGATTCGGGCTAACTTGAACATGCTAAAAATTTTGCATTCCGGAAAGTTTATGTAAATTAAATCAGGTATGGGGTTAATGACTAGTCATTTGGAATCCTCTTAATCTCTTTCGTTTATTAGGAAAACGTGAACCACTCAAAACTAACTTCAAGGTTTGTTCACGATGTACTCTTCCTGACACCCATGTAATTGTAATTTGACCACATTAACATTGAACCGGTTGATGTTGACAAGATTCCCTTTTGTTTTGTAGTCCTGTGGCAGGCACAAAAATTGTAGAACAGACTTGTTTTCAGTGTCAATCGTCTGAGCATTGAAGTAGGATGCAGTCAAAATCTGGTGAAGTGACCTGAGCCTGACGTGGTTAATTATTTAACTCGCCATATTTTAAGGTAATTAGTTAATTTTGGGAATATACCTTCACGGGTAATGGTGATTATTGATCAAAATAAATTCTACTGAAATTTTTTATATAAACAGAAGTCCAATTAAAAAGTTCAATGTGCCAAAATCAGAATTGGAAATTTGGCGGATGATTTTACCGTTGATTTTCTAAAACTTCTGAATTTACTAACGTTTATTCCTATCGTGCATCAAATCATTTCAATTGTGAAAAGAGATTTCCAAATATTTTGTATAAGAGAATTTTGCTTTGAAAATTGAACCACGAACAGTAGTCGGTATTGATCTGGCTTGATTGAAAAGTGACTTGATGGAATACTAGGTCGATTGTGGTTTCAAAGTTCAAACCTGTTTTAAGAGCCTCAATATCTTGACGCACAGACTTGACTCCTTGTAGTTTGCATGCAAAAAATCACTCTCGTTCCAATACGTTGATTGAAGTTGAATTTTAAGCAATAAGACTCAGGCTTAATCAATTACAAATAATGATAAAAATTTTAATTTTTGTATAGGAAATGAAGAAATGGGGGTATCCAATAATATCATTGGCCCTAGCAGTCCTCATGGTGGAAGAAGGAAGTGGAGAAAATATGAATATGATCCAGCCATACAATCAAGACCAGTCCTATCAAAACCAGCAACTCTCATCAATACCATATAGTACACTACCAGACAGTGTACTACTAGACAATTTTGCAAGTCAGAATAATCAACCAGACAGAAATGCACTGATCAGGCGAACATTTACGATTGATATGCCAGGCAGAAGGCCAAAGCAGAGACGAAGGAGAAAGCAAAATAAAGGGATCAAAATGGGTGCACTTTCCCTTGCCTCTGGATCATTTGGAATTTTATTCACAACTGTTCGAGAAATTTTAGAGACGCTCATCGGTTCCGTTGGTCTATTTCTCTATGTGATATATTCAGTTATCAATATTCCTTTGCAAGGAACTATATGAATTACGGTCCTCTTGTTTACAACAGTTAACCCTGAAAAGATTGACCGAATAAAAAAAGCTATTATCTATCTATCTTATCAATTTAAAATATTGTAATTTATTGTTTTATACCTATTTAAAAACTTATTCAAAATACGAGTATTTCATAGGTTTGGTTCATTAAATTATTCTGTCAGCAAGGTAAAGAATTACGAGATCACTTGACAATAAATTCACATGGAAAGAACGTGGGCGTTAAAACAGCAAGATTTGTGTAATCGGTGCAACAAAAGAGTCCTTGTTACCTAAATCGTGTCATCAGAGTTCAATCCTAACATTCACGACCGTAGAATTAGCCACATTAGTCAGGTTTTGTTCAATTTGTCATCAAATTGTAAGAGTTACAAATGCAAACAATATGTTCCATTACTCGAGAACTTGAATGCTATATTTAGTGTAAATCGTTACAAAATACTGGATTACCAAATATTTGCAACCTCCACAGCTTGGAGTACAGTATAAATAACGTCTTTAGATTCAACCCTGATTAAATTCAGTCTTAAAATTGAAGTGATCAGTTGAAGTTCTCGAAGAAGTTCTTATATCTGTGCAAAATGGGATTCTCACGTCAGAATAAATCGGTGAGCAATTTCTTAACATTACTTTTTAAACTTTCAATGCTAATTTTGGAACACGATTTGTGATTTTTTTTTGTTACCATGTTCTAGATTATGTTCATCATGTTAGCTGCCATCAGCGCTCTGATTCTTATCCAGTCTGCCGAAGCTGGTTTTTATGGGTCTGGTTTTAACAGTGCTGGAAGCTATGGAATTGGAAGAGCATTCATTGCTGGAAATCATGGAGGCGGAGGATACGGCGGTGGTGGTGGTGGTGGCACAGGATTAGTGATCTAAATTTTTCGCTATTTTTTTACGTTGCTAGATTATGTTCATCATGTTAGCTACCATCAGCGCTCTGCTTCTTATCCAGTCAGCCGAAGCTGGTTTTTATGGGTCTGGTTTTAACAGTGCTGGAAGCTATGGAATTGGAAGAGCATTCATTGCTGGAAATCATGGAGGCGGAGGATACGGCGGTGGTGGTGGTGGTGGCGGTTTTGGCGGAAGAGGTGGTTATGGAGGATGTCCTGGATGTGGAAAATAGATGTCACAACTGACACACATACAAATTTGACCGTCTTGCTCAATAAGTACTATAGAATAGTACTAATGCTCAACTTTCTGTTACGTTTCAAATAAAAATGAGATTTGCAGATGGATAATTTAATGCATCATTATTTGCGAGAACTAAAGAAATATCATGACGATCAGAAATAAATAATTTTGAATTCATCTTGTCATTGGGCGCTTCAGTTTTCCTTTCCTTGAAACAGGAGATTTAGATTTGTCAGTCCCGCAGCTTTTGTTTGAGCGCATCCTTTCCCTACGAGTAGCTTCTTCACCCGTTTCGAACTGAACGATCTGTTCAAAATATTCCATGAACACACAGATTAATAGAAATTCAATTTACATACAATGTCATTGTTAGGACCTTTATATTTCACAGTAGTCTTGTTTTTTGCAAGGATTTCCCGATTCTGTGACTTTTTACTTGATTTCAATTTTCTCTTAGGCGAATCCGGTTTTGTAGCCCATTTACTTTTTTCCTCTTCTAATGCAGAATTTGAAGAAACGCTGCTGTTGCCATAAAGTATATCCAGAAACTTCTTATTAAAAATTCTTTTCATTATTTCGGATGAGATACTTTGTCTTGAGATCATAGCTTGGATTTCCGGGAGAAGTGATGATGTCTCGATTGTGCTCAAAATTTCTAATGATTCCCTTTTAAAAATACTCAGAATTGGATTGTCGAAATTAGGTTGAATACTTTTTCGAGGACTTCTGATCGCCATTTTAGAACCAGAGTTAGGGAGTTGGCTGTTACTATGATCAATATTATCAGATTTTTGGGAAATGCGTTCTGTACTCCTTGCTGAATTGGGTGTTCCAGGCCGTATACTGGTCATATTATACCATATTGCACTATGTTCAATTGGAAGCCTCGATACTTTTCCAGTAGCTTCAGTTTCAATCCTCATCCCACTGCCTTGTTCGTTTTTGCGATTTTTCCCTTGTTTGCGTTTTGGTGTTTCTTGAATTTTTTGTAAAGGATTTGACTCTGAAGGATATCTCGGGCTATGCCTTATATTTCCAGTGGACTGTCGCCTTCGCATAATTTTTTGTTCCGGGTTATTATTTGGACATTCATTGTCATCAGGAGTTGGAAATCTTTTGTCCGTGGTCATAGCCAACGCATCTCCTTCAAGATTAGGAATATCGCTTGGGCCTTCTCTATTAAAATAGTTGAATTAATTCAGGCATAAAGAATCTTCAAAACTTAATCAATACAAAACCCACGGCTCTGATGGGCTAAAGACTGAAATATTTTCTGCACTTTTCACTCGTCTAGAATTCACAGACGGAATATGGTTAGTGCTTTCTATTTCTGAAGAGTCAGAAGCCTGAATGTCAGAACCACATTTTGTGGACAAGGAATCTGAGATTAAAGTTAAATCAATTAAAAATTGTAACTAAATTTTTATAGCAATACCCGCTACTATATACCTTCCATTTGTACGCTGTTCTTTGTCATCTTATTCCTAACGGGCATGTCACCATCTGACTCAACCTCACTATTCCCGACTAAATTGTTTGGGAAGAATTCTTTCATTAGTTGCTATTTAAGGATAATTGGACCAATTTGCAGCTGTAGTAAAAAATCACCCGAGAAATTTATGACATGAACAAGTTCATGATCTGGCCTAAATGCCACTTTCGTAGTTCTCGATTTGTTCTCTTGAATCGAATGGGCTTCATCATTCCAACTCGCATTTATATGTTCTAAACGTTTTCGGACTTGGATTAAAGTGAATGGAATATGCAATCCGGGAATAGGAGCATAATAATTGTGTTTCTCTGTATTATCTTCTGTGAACTTGAGCTCTTCTTCGTCCGTTTCTCTTTCATCCGAAAACTCTTGAGAGAAAAATTAAATCAAAATTTTGTCATTGATAAGTGTATGTCCTGCACAAAATATTTACCATTTTCGCCACTTTGATAAAATAATCGCTCCTCCTGAGCTTTAGTCATCATTGCGTTATATTACGTCATAGGTTGAAGAATTTTGTCACCTATGGTGTGCTGGCGAAATTAAATTAAATCCTAAATGTGAAGCAAAATAAATTTGACAAATAAATACGATTTTTGTTGTCGTAATAAACCGGGGAATTCCTATTAGTTGCCAATACAACATTTTAGCATTAACGTGGTCATAATTATTCCAAAAATTGATGCTTGGTATTACTTGGTAAACTGAATTTGACACTTGAGTGAGTACATGATTTCCGATTAAGGAAAATTAAGTTTTATTTACAGGAAACGCGTTCTCTTTACGTGCGTGTGATATCCGGGAAGACCAATAATATTTTAGTTCTTATGATTTATTCAGTCCAGTGAGTAAGTGCGAATGTCTTGTGTTTTCTGGTATAGTCTATGCTGATAGTTTTCATTTAATGAAATAAATTTCTCCATCAGTCATTGATTTTTATTTATCATGGATTTAATGCGTGAAGAATCATTAATTCTCCGAGCAAGGAAGAACCGACGTCCCGATATCCGCAATCACAGATCAACATGGTCATCACCTCCACAATTCTTTCATTCAAACTCTTACAATATTTTTATGGATTTGATTGCTCTAATTTTGACATTTGTTGAAATTGCCCTCGTCCTCTACCTCTCAATTCATCATTTTCTGGACGCCCGAGACAAAGACGTTGAAGCCATGGCCATGTTACTCCCAATTGTTCTCAATTTCATTGGTGTCATGTATTTTCTATCCAAGTAAGTTGAAGATAAAACCATTCTTACTAAGACCAATTGACAATTTGACTAATTCCAGCCCTGATGAACGAGAGCAGTTTGAAACAATTGGATGCACGAGATGTTGCACAGATATTCTACAATTTCCTGTATTTGGCCCTGTCATTACGTACGCTTCTCTGTAACTAATTAAATTCATTGCAAACGCATATATTTATTCTGAATTTATTAGTGGATTTATGATTTTCCTGATATCTTGCGGTTGGTCTCACAACATGCAAAATTATCATCGTCTGGAAGCATCTGCTTCTAAAATGAGACAAGCCACCACGTTTTTCTCAGCTGCCCCTGAAGCTTTAGTCCAGTTGACTGTACTTCTCGTCAGCAAATCTGACAATCAGGATACATTGAACAGTTAAGAAAGCACAATTTTCTACTCAATTGGATAAAACTTAATTACCATTACTTTTATGGCAGAGTATTTGGAAATTGCTGTGGTTTGTGTTGCTGTCCTCGCGATTGCAGAGTCAAATACTTTCAGCCTTATCACAAATTATTTTCGGATTTTTCACTCGTATGAAGAAGGGGATTGGAATACAACTCATGACGTAAAATTTTGGCAAAAATCTCTACTCTACCTTCATGCCTTCAGTTCAGTTGGTAAATCAGGCAAAAATATTTTGAAATATTGTATTTGCCTAATATTTTAATGGTATTCCCTTCAAGGGTCTCGAATCATGGCCTCTGCCTTTGTTAAGGCTGCAATTTACTTTGCATGTGAAATCAACATGTTTGGGATTTTTCTCGTGATTGCACTTTTGGTTGAAATTGGCTACCGTACACTCATCTACTATTTGGCCAGACTTTTGAAACATGCTTGCATTGGGAATGAAATCCCAAGTGGTTGTTACGAGTCTATGAATTATGCTTGGCGTGAAACGATCCTAAGTTTTGGATTTCAATCTCAAAATATTTGTGTTCAAGCTTGGTTTTATATTGAGAGCATTGGATTTTTTATTTGTTGGGTCCTTGCTATTGCTGGGCCAGTTAGAAAAAATCCAATGTTTGATTGGGTAGAAAATGAAACTTTTCTCCCTGCTTCAATTATTTTCTGTTCTCTGACTGGCCTTTCCCTATTTCTCCTCATTGTCATTCACTGCACAAAACTATTTGTCATACGAGGTCCTTTTTATGAATCGAATAAATAAATTCTAACCCTACCACTAGTGACTTTTTTTTCTCATTTTTATATTAAAAGTCCTTGGATGGGGAGATATATCAATTGCCAATGCCAGGTTGGGTAGAATTAAGTCACAAAAAGCTAAAGCGTGTGTGTAAAATAAAATTAGATAATGGTGATTAACGGCGTAACCTTTTCACCAGCGATGCATTCAACCTGAGCCAAAACAAAAGGCGTTCGTTCATCCCACTCCTTCTTAAAGTTAAATTCACAATGCCGATCGTTAGTAGAAAATAGCAAGCGAAAGTATGTCATTCGTGTGAACCTCTGTCCGACCCATTTAATTGGTTTAACATGTGTAGCGTTAACCCTCATCCCTAAATAATTGATTTAAGATTAGATCCCTGAATTGTCTTGTTGAAATTGGTAGAAAAGGGATTTATCCGTCGAGGGATGCTACTTAAGCCTCATGGTATAAATACAGATCGTAATCAACGATTCAGAACAGAGTTGGACCAGAGTTAGTTCATCAAAATGGGTTACTCAAAAATGTCCAAGAAGAGGGTACAATCATTGATTTCAAAATTTTTAGTGGATCAAGTTTTTTTGGTGGATTTGTAATGATTTTTTAAAAATAGGTTTTGGTGCTAGCCATTTTCGCTGTGTATATTTTCGTCATTAGTTTTGCGGAAGGTGGTCGACGAGGCGGCTATGGCGGAGGTGGTGGCGGTGGCTATGGAGGTGGTGGTTAATTTTATTTTACATTCATCAAAATAATTTTAAATTTTCAAAATCCTAAAATTTTAGTGAGTGGTCGAAAGTAACTAATTAAGATTACTGATAGGTTACGGTCGAGGGGGCGGTGGAGGTGGCTATGGTCGTGGGGGAGGAGGTGGTATATAATTACATTTTTATTTATTAGAGTATTTTCTAAAATTCATTTCCATGTTCTTGCATAATTTGATTTGTTAATTTCTCAATATTTCAGGCTACGGTGGAGGTGGCGGAGGAGGTATTACATGTTCACTGAATTACACTTTTGTATTTTCTTAGAAATATTTTTCTTGTTCTTGAATTAATTTGTTAATTTCATTCATTTTTATATAAATTTTGAATATTTTAGGCTACGGTGGAGGTGGAGGTGGCTACGGAGGTGGAGGTCGAGGAGGGGGAGGCTATGGAGGTGGAGGTTGAATTTTATTAGTTAAATTTTTCATTTTAAAAATTGCGTTTACTTTATATATTTTTCTCCAATCCAATAGGTTATGGAGGCGGTGGCGGTGGAGGTAATTTGAGTCCACTTCCTTGTTACACGTGCTAAAATCTCCTAGAGTTTGGGATAATGCAGAAAAGATGAAATGAGCTAGAATTTTGATTTAATCGGGACAGTGAGCCGTTTAGATTTCAAATTGTCGCAAAAATTTCTAAAAAATTTAACGTATCAAATTATATGAGGTCAACCCTGATATGCTCTGAAAAGCAGCCAATTGAATCGCAAATGCGCAAGATCTAAAAGGACTAACTTTTAGGTTATTTCGCTTTAGGATTTGGTCAATTGAATTATGAATTTGTCTCTAATTAGGCTACGGCGGAGGTGGACGTGGTGGTGGAGGTTATGGGGGAGGAGGTGGAGGTATTACATATTTACTTAATTATATTTTTGTATTTACTTCAAATTTTAAATTTTGTCAAAATTTATTTTTCCTAAATTACGTAATATTAATTTCTTAATTTTCAGGCTACGGAGGAGGAGGCGGTTATGGTGGGGGTGGTCGAGGTGGAGGTGGTGGCTACGGAGGTGGAGGTGGAGGATATGGTTACGGAAAGTAATCAAGATTATCCCAAGAAAAGTTCAAACAAATTGGAATCATTAAACCTGATTTTATTTATTGGAAACATGAATCGTCTGAGTTTGCTTTTATTTCAATCCTTCAGCTATTGAACAAAGTTAACCTTAAAATATGGCTAGAGTCATTTTTGAGATTTTGAAGAAAATGTCCAAAGAAATTACCTTTGCTAATTCTGAAAATTAGAGTTAAGCATCTCTCTTAACACCCGGGTCCACTTGTAATTAAAATACTCAATAAAATGCGCTTACTTTTTCCAATCACCTTGTAATATACACTATGTCATTGACAGATTATGTCCTGAATACTAAAATAAAGTTATTCCTTAGTACAATACACAAGTGCATGCACTATAATTCATTGACCAGTAGAATAAAATGCCTGCATATTCCTTTAAATCAAGAACCTTGCCTTTTAGCATGAGACGAATCTGTTGAGTAATTCTGATTTACAAGTCGCAGATTCAGAGATGATGTGGCTTATGAATGAGTCAATCCTATATTCCTGTACATCATCCAAAATGTGTTACTTAAAAATCCTTACTTCCTCAAATTCGTTCCTCAATACCAAAAATGGATTTTCTAGAGGATTCATCGGAACAATTGGCATCATAAACACGTCTCACTGTCCTCGACACATTTTCATTTTTGGACAAATTTAGCCCTTGAAATTCTGGCATTCATGAATTTTGACTCTAAAATGGGTAACGCTACTACACACATGGAAGCTACTTTTTTAATCCGTATTTGGGCTGATTTAAGTTAAACTAAATACATCGTAAAAATATAACGAATTTGATCTAGGTGTATTTCTTTTTTAATTAGTTCAGAAGCCTAAAAATAAAAGCCACGAGGATCTTGTTATTCACCAATTTAAAAAGTACGTTCGTTTAATCCCAGGAATTGTGGACAGTGAAAGTGTGAAATTGAGTACGGCAGAATTCAGAGGAATAATATCGCTTGAGTTGAGTTGACTCAAGCTTAAACTTGATACATGAGCTTTAGCTTGTTGGAAAGTTTAGTGCTATTGAGCTGAGCTACTGGGTTAAAAGTTTAAAGATCTTCCTAACAATCCCCCGTCGTTACATAAGAATTAGAATGATGGCATGGCATGACATGACACTGCACACGCACTCAGCTCAAGTGAAACCAAAAGTTTAAACAGAGAAAGACAAAAGCCCTTTCACATGAGGATTTATAAATGGACTTCTGCCTCCTTGGCCAAGTGACATTTGTAGATTTGATCTCAGAAAGGTAACAAGTACAAATGGACATTAGCCACTTTAAAAAAATCGTAAGTTCTTAAATTACCAAATCAATTCATTTCATAAAATCATTTTTTATTGAAAGATGGATTTTCGAACGCCTTGCTTGTTATGGATTTGTTTTCTTCTGATTTCATTGACCACTGTTGTTGAATCTGGATATGGAGGTTTTCGAGGTGGTGGTTATGGCGGTGGAAATGGCTTGGGTGGGTATAGAGGAGGTGGCTACAGTGGTGGAGCTGGCGGATATCACGGCGGAGGTTTAGCTTAATTTGCTTGAAAATAAATTTTTTAAATTACAAATCCTCAAACTCAAAATTT
>WJEZ01003320.1:0-11079 GCA_009869925.1 Thalassaphorura encarpata
AAAGTGGGAGAAATCGGAAACCACGTAGTCCAAGATGCCCTATACGTATAAAAAAATTCAAAATTACTCAATTTTTACTTCCATTCATGTACAAAAGAACTGACCTATTCAAATAATCCATTCCGAAGGGCAAGTCATAAGTTTCATCTTCTTGAATATCAAATTCGGGCAAAGCTGATGACGAAAAGGTCTGACCTTGGTCAGTGTTCAAGTTTTCAGTAGATTCTAAATACCCGGGCCAATCCAAGAGCCCACGGTCTTTTAAATTCCCAGGAATTGTATTGTCAAGGAAAAGGGCAAGAGAGCCAGCCAAAAATATACCAGTTCTTAGTATGACTTCCAATATTTGATTCAATCCAGAACTTCCAACATCAATATGCTCAGGATTTCTTTCTACCCATTGAGACACTGCCTAAAGATCAGAAATTACTTTGTATTAGGGCTTTGTATTTTATCCCCTTCTAATTTGCATTTTCTCACCAATCCAAAAAATGTTGAAAACCCTATAACAAATAAATTTCTCACTGAATTCAAATTCACAGACTTCAGATTTGATATACCAACTGCCGCTATGATTGAGAACGAAACACAAACGACTCCTCCAACAATGGGTCTCGGGACACTAACAAAAACTCCGCCTACTTTTGCAAACAAAGAGCAAATCATCATGACTAGCCCTGTGACTTGTACGACTCGACGGGATCCAACACGGGTTAAACTGATGGCTCCGATATTTTCACTATAGGAAGTTGTTCCGTTCCCAGTTCCCCAAATCCCAGCAATAATGCAACCTAGGCCTTCGACAAGGATTCCACGATTTACAGAGTGGACAGGCGGTGGTCTTGCACCTAAATTTGTATTCTTATCAAAAATACATCCATTTGCGCCTAATTTTTCTATTTTTTTTACCCACTATCCTGGCACAGGCATAATAATCCCCGACACTTTCGACAATGCCCGCAATAACACCAGCTAGCATCCCGAACACTGTGTTGGCCGAGAACGTTGGGATTCCCCATTGAACTTTTTTGTTTTTAGACACAAATATATAAATTGTAATAAGTTAATAATCTGAACGTGTAATATCATTGAATTTTTAACTTACAAGGATAAGGAACTCTAAACCAACTTGCATTTTTTAGAATATTAGATTTTGCATCTGTCCTTGCTTCATTGTCCACCGGTAGCCAATCAAAACTCGTGAGGATGAAGCAAATGAACCACATGATCATGATGGAAAAGAAAATCTAGGCAAAATTATATTTATATTGGATACGAGTATGAATTTATTAATTAAACTTACTGGAAGGACTTGAAAGAAAGGGTATCTCAAATGCCCTTCACGTTTCAAGGATTTGGTGAATGGAATAGATAGTTTAATGTGAGCAAGGTATTGAGAAAACATGATGGCCAATGCAATTGTCCTATTTCAGACACACACAAAGGATTACACATCTAAGAATTACTAATTAATAGGATGCAAAGATTTTAATTAAATTACGACAATGAAACGGCCCAATTTGAAGCAGCAAATTCTCCACCGACTTTGAATAAGGAAATTCCTAGTGTTAAAATTGCTGAGGCTACTGTGATCGGGGTGATAAATCGGACGATTACTCCAACAATCCCTGGAATGTTATACTTTAGTTAAACCTGATGCAGTTCAAAAAACTTATGAGAGCGACTAACCAAAAAATCCGATAAATACTTGAAAAATCGACGATAGAATAATCGCTCCTTGGATTTCCCTCATACGGGTTTTCCAAGCCATGGCCCCTTCATCTGGTTTGCATTTCCATTCCTCTAGGGATAAAATCGCCAATGTTGGAATCAGGAAATTAAAACTTCCACCTTGTACTATGGGAAGTCTTGAGCCAAAAGTACTTTGAAGAATTGTAACGATTCCAGATGCAAATATAATGGTTGAAATCAAATCTGCATGACGAGGATCGTCTGATCTCATACAAAGCTTTTCGCTCAGTTGAAATGGGATGATTGTGATGACTCCAGCAATCATGAGGTAATTCTGAGTAATTATAATCAAACACAAATTATTTAAGAAAAAATTTAAAAGTATATGTATGATTTTTCACCTGAATGCCAAGAAATATTGTAATGTGCCAGGCAGGGACGTCATTTATTTCATAGTGCAAAAAATCTTCATTAGCAGTTGGGTCGGTGGGCTGTGGTTGAGAATCCGAATCCGACTGAATTTCTAACGATATAGGTTCAGGGGAAGGTGTTTTGTGTTTCTTTTCATCTTCTGGGCTAATTTCAGTAATGATAGGGTTGGGCTGCTGATTCTGAAGTTTATTATTAAAGTTTTCCATTGCATTGTAGATTTATTAATGAGCAAAAACTGAACTTAATTTTTGGGTCTTACGTGATACAATGGAGAATCCATGGGGTTTATCCTCGTGTGTGTATTCCTTATTTACTGTAGTTGACAGAATGATATCAGGCGCAGGTAATTATCATCTGATCAGCTCAGCTAATATTTTTTTAAATAGTTGGATAAATTTCCTCAATTATTTACAGTGTATTTCATTTAGTTTAAAGTGCGGTTATTAACCTCGAACTTTTGGACTGTTGGTGTAAAATTAAAATCAAACTCTTGTATATTTTTTATCTAAAAATGATAAAGTTCGAGCAAGACAAACTTTCCTTTCCGATTTCAACGAGGAGACTCAGACTATTCTGTAAGGTTCTTAACTGTCTTCTCTTTATACAGGATTCGTACATGTAGAATTCCTCGAAAATCTTCAACGGAAGTAGATTTTTCTCGAAACCGGAAAGAAAATTATGTTTACAATTTCTGGCCATTCATTCAGAAAGGCTTAGGTCACTGAACCACAATTTACATCAGCAAGGCGAACAAGCTGATATTCATAACATTAATTCGTAAAACTATACGAATAAAATTTACGGTCCGAATAATATTTGACAACTTGTGGTTTCCTATCTGAGCAAAGGAAATAAAACTGTGCTGTATTTTTCTTTTATTGTGGATTAACAATTTTTTTAAATATTGCACATTTTTTGCTGAGATATTTTTTTAAATAATTCAATGATTTCCAAAATATCATAATTCTAGTTCACGCATCTACGCAAGAGAGTCAAACATTCTCAAATTGCCTCTTCCCTTATGATATGAAATTAATTACTGCATGGATAATTTTTTTATCAGCAAACACGGAACGGGTAATTTAATATTTTCTCTGGAAATTGGATTTGCTCCATTTACTTTCATGGTATTACTCATTTTTGTAATGAATGTCCAAATATGCAAATAAGCTTTAATTGCCCAGGCAGGTACCAGGTTATGTTATGAATTGCCTGTCAATGTCAGTTAATGTGGTTTGGCAATTCCCCGGTATGTAAATACTATACAACCAAACCAAAATCAAAATCACTTTTCCTTCCTTTAAATGACAATGCTCTCATGGGACATGAATGTGTTTTGAGTAGTGTGTAGTGTAGCTCGTTTTGATAAGTCATTTCCTCTACCACTTACACTATTTAATTAAAAGTTTATAATCTAAAAAATTTTTACTCTGTGTTAAATGCCAAATTTTAATTAACTATAACAAAATACTGAAATGGAGAATTTATATCAGGTATGTTTAATTTCAAGTGATTTGTAATTTGCTATACTTCTTGATTTTTATCCAGAATTCCAGAGACCAAAACGCTCCGCGAAATCAAGAGATTAATATGGATGCTTGGGGTTTGGGAAATAATGGAAATGTGG
Organism: Thalassaphorura encarpata; assembly: GCA_009869925.1. Taxonomy (NCBI): domain Eukaryota; kingdom Metazoa; phylum Arthropoda; class Collembola; order Poduromorpha; family Onychiuridae; genus Thalassaphorura; species Thalassaphorura encarpata. Next base: position 3,752 of record WJEZ01003320.1, read on the forward strand.
AAAATGACATTCGCGTCCAAGCTACAAGACCCAAACGTGACGAAGAGGAAGAAGAGCGTCAATTGTTGCACTATGATATTGAAGATGTTCCTTCCTGGTATCTCACGATTTTGTTAGGCATTCAAGTAAACTTTTGTTTTTAATAATGTGTACTACCAATGTAAATCACACCCGCAAATCTACTATCTGCTTTTTATGTTTATACAGAATTATCTTATCATGGCCGGCACTACAGTCGTCATCCCTTATGCATTGGCTGAAAAGTTTTGCCTGAAACAAGACGATCCAAATTTAAGTGCAATCCTCTCAACGATGATTTTTGTCTCTGGAATCGTTACTATTCTGCAAAGTACATTTGGCACACGCCTTCCCCTCATCCAAGGTGGAAGTTTTAATTTCTTCATACCAACTTTGGCCATTTTAGCTCGTAAATGTCAAGAAGGCGAAAAATGGCAAGTGCGCATGAGAGAAATTCAAGGAGCCATCATTGTTTCTTCTCTTTTCCAAGTGGCCATTGGATTTTTTGGTATTTTATTGTATTTGAAACTACGTAGAATATCAGATTTTATTTTGAATTAATTATTTAAGGTGTGGTTGGATTCTTTGTTCGCTACGTGACGCCGTTGACGGTTGCTCCATCCATATTGGTGTTGGGTCTCTCGATTTTTGAAATCGGTGGAGATTACTCATCAACAAATTGGCCCGTGTCAATTTCGTAAGTAAACAGCAGATCAGAGATGGTCAGTATATGAGATTAATTCAGGCAAATTTCTCTAGGACGATCGTTCTCATCATAGCGATTTCTCAATACATGGGCTATATGAAAATCCCAATTCCACTCACAACTTCACTCAAAAGAGACGGAACGCTTAGATATCCAGTCTTTCAAGTTTTTCCTGTAAGCTTCAATAATTGAAGTAAATCCGTGAGGCTATACAAGACATATTCATTCAATTTTTCCAGGTTTTGTTAACCATTATGATCATGTGGGCAATTTGTTATATCTTGACATGGGCCGAAGTGCTTCATCCTGGAGATTTGGCAAGGACAGATGCAAAGCCAAATATCTTAAGGAATTCAATGACCTTCAGCGTTCCTTACCCTTGTAAAGCAATTAATTCAAAATTGGACCAAAGCAAATACTAATCTTTTTGTGATTTTAGTTCAATGGGGAAGACCGACCGTGTCAACGAGCTCTGTGTTCGGAATGTTGGCTGGAGTGATTGCTGGAATGGTCGAAAGTGTTGGAGATTATTATGCATGTGCCAGAATCGTAGGTTAGTTTAGCCATAAAATTATAATTCAAGACATTTTCGTTAAATATTCGCAATCTTTGCCTGTAATAGGTACAAAGCCCCCACCAGTCCATGCCATAAATCGAGGAATATTCATAGAAGGTTTGGGTTGCATCATTGCTGGAATCTGGGGAACTGGGAATGGGACAACGACTTATAGTGAGAACATTGGAGCCATCAGTTTGACCCGTGTGGGCTCACGTCGTGTTATTCAGGTCACAGGGCTCATCATGATGCTTTGTTCTTTGTTCACTGTGATCGGTGCAGTTTTTCTCAGCGTCCCAAGACCAATTGTCGGTGGTGTGCTATGCGTTGCATTTTCTTTAGTCACTGCCGTAGGAATCTCTAATCTAAAATCTGTGAATCTCAATTCGGTCAGAAATCTATTCATTGTTGGGTTTTCTACGTTTTTTGCATTGGTGAGATGAGAAGTTAATTGTTTAAAGCATTACGTTAAGAATTTTGACTTTTTTTACAGAGCGTAGTTCAATGGATGAAGAGGAACCCTGGCTCAATTTATATTGCAGATGTTCCCAGTCTCAATCAAATTGTTGAAGTCATGCTCAACACTGGAATGTTTCTGGCTGGATTGTTTGGATTTATTCTTGACAATACAATTCCAGGAACTCTAAAGGAAAGAGGACTTTTAAATTGGGCTGGTCATCCAGAAGTTGACATTGGTGAAGAACCTCACTCTGAATTCGAGACTCCAGAGACGACTTATGATTTACCGTTTGGGATGGAACTACTGGAAAGGTAGCTATAAAATATTTATACCTGCATTAAACTAGATTGGAAAAATTTCTAAACTTGCAATTATTTTTAAATTTCAGCTTGTCATGGACAAGTTGGCTCCCAATTTCACCCACTTTCAGACCAGACAACTATTTTGACTTGCTCAAGAAATGGTTTGGGCTAAGGTCAAGGGCAGTGGCTATGAATATGGAAATGTTATAAAAATATTAGTAAACTTGGACTCTTGACCACACATTCCATGGAATACAAAATCTAAACCTAAATCTATTCAAACACGATATATTCATTTTTATTAGTACGACGTGCATGCACTCGACAAATTATTAAAAAGAATTTTACTTTATGCATACGATTAGATTAAATATATTTTTGAGAGTATTAATAGGATCATTTCGTACATGTTTAATAAGTCTAATATTTTTCAACAACTTCATCTGGTAGTTTCACATATCCCGGCTCAAGGCTTGCTAGACGAGCTGCAAATTAAATCAAATTAATCAACTGGAAAAATTAAATCAAAGATGGTTAATCTAAAACTTGCATTTCATATCTTCAAAGAATTCCTTGAGTGTTTGGAAAGTCGGGCGCATTTCGGGATCAAGTCTCCAGCATTCACCCATCAAAGCATATCTGCAAAATAATGGATATGTATGAATTACAGTAGTTCAATTAAATTCAAAATAATTATGCCGAAATTACAATTCATTTGATGCATATTTCGGTTGTGCCAATCGGAGTCCACGACCTAATTGGTCTACAAATTCCGTCGTCCAGCTCATCCCTGGATATGGAATCTCAGCAAGACAAAATAATTCCCATAGGACCACTCCAAAGGACCACACATCAGATTTACTTGAAAATGTAAATTCTCCCAAGGATTCATATGCCATCCAACGCCAAGGCAGTGGCTCCTACAGGAATTAGCAAAATAAAAAAATACGTCCGAGTACTTCCTAAGATATTTAACCAGATTTATCTAGAATTCCTTATTCCCAAGTAAAGCCACTGGAATGAATGAATTTTGTCATGAAGGAAGTCGTAGTAAATAGAAGCAACCACAACGTGTGACCACTTGCGACTTGGCTTGGCTTGACTTAGCTTACCTGATTCGTTTTGACGTAATTGGCATAGTCATACAATTTTCTGGATAATCCAAAATCTGTAATTTTACAACAACCTCGTTCTGAAAGAAGAACGTTCCTTGTAGCCAAATCCCCGTGAATGACCTGAACCAAGGACAATTACAAATGAATTGGTTTTATTTTACTTAGAAGTTCTTACAGGGAAATTTTTACCTTCTTTGTATTTAAGTATTCCATGGCACGAGCAATTTGATATGCCCAAAGGAGCAAGTCATTTGTGCACAAGCCAGAAATTCCTGGGCCTGGTCTAGAGTAAAATTAAATAATTAAAGGTATAACTGTAACGCAGTTTAGGATCTGACTGAATATTTTTATAATATTGACTAATTACTTTAAAGTGGGTGGGGCTGAGCCTGGGTTAAAAATATTGTAAAAATTATCACGATTTTCCTTCAAATTTTTCTCCAAACTTCCCAAAGTACAGCAGTCAACGACAATATACAAAATCCCTGAAAAGTTTAAGATTTATATAGAAAAATCGCAATCAAAAATGGTAAGCATCTGATGCAATATGAAGTATTTACCCTTGCGTAGATCCTTGGTACAAGCCCCGATCAAATTAACCACGTTTGGATGTTTCCCAATGTAAATCATGACTTTCAATTCTGACAACATACTTTTCATATAAACTTTATCAGCTCCTGGTTTTGGCATTTTGATTGCAACGGTTTGGCGATTTAATTTTCCCCGAACGACCATGCCAAAGGCTCCGACGCCTAAGACGTCCTTTTTGTCTATGTGCATACAAAATTCTCGATTAGTTAAGAGAATGCATAATTTGGCCAAGCAGTATGTGAAAAGTAACTGACCAACATAAAGTTTATCCTTAAGTTCCATATCTTGATTGTACGGAGCATAATTTGCATTTTCGTGAGCATAGCCGTTCTTTCGCATCGCTTCCAAATTTCCATTTTTGAAAGTATCAATTTCGTTCTTGGTCAATCCGTTCTGTGAATATTGAAAGATATTATAAGAAATCTACATAATTACAATGGGAAAAAATTGCAAACCTAACCTTCTTTTTGATGAAAAATTCATAAAATAGGCACACGATGAAAAGTGTTACAGCAATGATAGTGACACTTACAGCTATGAGTGGTCCATTTGCAGCTGATTCTGAAATTTAAGTTGGCTGAATCAGTTTTAAAGTTAAAATTTCTGTGGATTTTTTTTATAATTGCCAACACACCTTCAAGTTCCATTCTAACTCGAATTTCAGAAGTCCCGAATGCATTTTTGGCAGTGCAAAAGTAAGTGCCCTCCTGGTTTGAGTTAAAATTGGGGAAACTGAGATTCTTTCTCATTTTCCCCTCTGGAGTCATTTCCTCTTGCACAATTAATTTCAATGAAATCTATTCAAAAATTAACTTTAAATTTTGAGGACTACACAGGGACTGCTACCGCTTACTCACCAATGACTGATTTCCGGAATGTCTCCAAGTAATATCAACAAATTTCTCAACTCCGGACACAGTGCAAGAAATCATTTTCTCATCGTGATCCTTGAGGGAAAATACATCTTCTGCTTTTTCGTCTATGACCGGTTTAGCTTTAACATTGTTTGGCAACTTTGGTCTGAACCCTTCTGGAAAATTGGTCGTCCCACTCCCAAAATCATTATCGTCGATGTCCCCATCATTTTGATTTCTTCCTCTGAATGGCCAATTGACAAGTTCTTTTGAAATATGACAAATTTTATTTGGAGAACAAAACAAACCTTCATCTGTTCTATGAATATTACTCTACTATCTAGATTTAAGAATAGATTGTGTGGTATTTCACTGCACTTCCTTATATGTCATTTTATCATTCGGGTGTGAGTGTATCAATATTTTATGAGGGATTTCCCACATTGAGTCATCATTTAATTCAATTAAGTTCAAAGGTCAAATCTGACAATGAATGTCCTAAAGTGTCTTTATAATTTCGCCTAATTTATTTTTAATGACACTGTAAAAAATTCCGTATATTTTTAAACTGACAAAAAATATCACAAACCTGCAGATGTCAGATTTTTTGATACAACAATCACACGGGCCTCTGTACCATGATCACAATTCATCCACAAAAACAAGACAATCAATCCAGCAGTAATAGCGGAACATCTTTTATCACGTATCACACATGTTTGATTTATTTTAGCCATAAATGAGCTAAAGTTTTGAAATTACACTAATTTTGGAAATTAAGTTGTTGCTGCATGAAACATTAGCTGATTCACTAATTAGACGGATCAATTAAAACAGTCTGACTAAATGTACACGTACGTATTGTGTATAAACACTGAAAATTATTATGTTCATTTTTCCTTGTCAAATACAATAAATTACCCACATCCTCCTTTCCCTGCTACTTTCAGTTGCCAAAATGCCAAAGGCAAGAGGAAAACGGGTGACTGATTTATTTCCACGCGTCATTTTAAATTTACTTGTCTAGTTCAAAGTAGATAAGGCCAGACACGATGACTTAACTTTACTGCGATGTTTAGTATTATGGTTCGTCGATCCCTGTGTGATAAAGGGGAAATTCTTGTGAATTTTTGCAACGTCAAATACGTTGATATTGCTATGCGGTATTTACACTCATATTGATAGTAAAATACTCATATTTTGTCCAGCAATAACAAATGAGTTTATTATGCACAACTATACATATTTTTAATTTTTTGAGCATCTTTAGCACTCAATCCCCTCCGTTGGCCAATCACGGCATTAGGATCTTTCGTGACGATCGTAGCGACTCTCGAGTCCTTTGCAAAAGCGTATTTGGAATAATGCATGATACTGCCATAATCATAGCTGACCCCTTGTGGATTAATTTGAGCAGAAGAATACTTGTCAAAATTTCTCTCAGCCCCTCTCTGTATGTTGCTCCAATTGATTATCAAATGATCATCACGGTCAGTCCGAGATTGTTCATGGAAGAACCCAATGGCATGGATAAACTCATGTTCAACCGTCCCCTTGAAAATGCACCCAGGATTCCCTGGTTGAAGGTTCAAGGTTTGCCGTCCACCGATTCTTCCAATGTTGGACCAGCATCCGGTATTGGCTCGAGTAACGTAAACGTAATTCGCTTCATTTGTACGGACAGCAAATGTGATGCAAGTTTTTGAGGAAATTTCTGCCAAAGCGGATGTAATTACGGCAGTTTCAGCAGACGCTGGTGAAACAATGAGAAAAGTTAAGAAATTCTCAAGATAGGGGTATTATTGATACTTGAAATTTTAACTTACTGAACCCAGGGGCCAATTCGTAAATGACCTTGGCACCAGGCCATCTAAAATGTTGGCCAACAATTCCAGCCTTGGCCGCAGGAGTTAAAACAATGTCGCCCTCAAAATAATCACCTCTTTCATCAATATTGTCTTTACGAGCTTGAAAATAAATAGAATGATAAAATACCTATATATATATAATAACAATAATAATATAATATAATAATATAATAGGTATTTAATATATAATAACCTCAGTCACTCCTTGTTAAAAATTTTATTCTTACCATTATTGTGATTTGGAATAATTATAGTTGCGGATTCTACAATTCCCAATGAAAAAATTGGCCCTCCAACTGCCAGGAATTGAAAAATTAAGAAATGCACCGATTTCATTTTTGCTCTACCGAAATTCACCAACTTAAGTCGTAGCTAATATTACTTCCTCTTTTATATTAGAAAATTTTAATACGCCATCCCATCGTAAACCAAATTCGACATCTCGCACAAATAAATTACATTAACTCAATTTTCATTTACGCAATCACGAGTAAATTCTGAGGAATATTTTAATTAAATCACCAATCTTCACTGGGACTAGCCGGGTGGTTGTTTTTAACTGCAAAACGGTGAATGCCCACGCATAATTTTTGACTAATCATAATTGGCCGAAATTCTAAGGTGTGAGCAGCTAAATTTGACGTTTGCGTCATTCTGAAATTTGCATATGTATTTAAATTTATTCATAGTTAGGCTAGTTTCAAAGTTATCCATGAACTTGTAACGCTAATATTTATCTTAAAATTGAAAAGCGCAATTGAAAGGGCTAAAATGAACACAACGATTTATTTTATTTTAACAAATAACACAACAGTAACATCAAAAACTTTTTGAATACTTAGAATTTGGAATAACAAC
>WJEZ01003321.1:0-11078 GCA_009869925.1 Thalassaphorura encarpata
GAAACTAAACATCAGTCCTCAGCAGCAACCCTTATTGCCCATGGTGGTATATTTTTTTGTCCAAGAGCTCTAAGGCTGGATATGTCCTACTTCTACAGACATTCTTCAAAATTTCTTTTGACTCACGACGACTCCCCTCCACTGTCATTATTATCCAAGCTCTAGCTCCAGCTCATCTATGCTTAGAAGATAAAAGGCCCTGTGTAGCCTACCTGCCTGCCAAAAGCATCCTGCCCTTCAGGCAGGCAAGGCAGAATTGGATATAATTTAAGGCTGCCATAGTCGCACATCCCAGGTCATTATAACTATTTTCAAGGCTCAGCTTTCCCTTCTGATGTATTTTTTAAAAGGGCTCCACGCATGCATGGTAAGGGCTGGAGCCTAAAAATTTGTAAGGCTCAAGCGGCACGGCAGGAGTAAAGTCTGTCAGCTTTCATTTTCAAAGGACCTCGTCCTATTAAAAATCTAATTTCAATTCGGGTGTTAGGGTTGTCCGTCGGAATGAAATCTTTGCCGAAACGGTTTGAAGAACTGTGTAGAATTAAAGTAGAGCCAGTAAAAGAAACACATAAAACTCGAAGTACAATCCCGGCCATTCGGATCGAGTTTTTATTAAAGCATAAAAATTGGCCCCGAACCGAATATTGCTGTCATAAATAGTAAACTGTTGCCATTGCCGTTCCCATCCTCTTATCCGTTTTAAGTTTCGGAATTATCAAAGAATAATATTTTCTCAGTACAAACCTTTTTCTCAAGGCTCAGCCCAAGCCATGCCTATTCACATTGTTATAGATTTAGACGAATTTTAGAACTCAAGGTTAAGTCTAATCTAAACCCTCATTACCTTTTCTGTGTAAAATAGCAAAGTAAAAAGTGCCTGCTGTGCAAGACAGATTGAATTCAGACGCAGCGTCATACTTGCTCGTGGAGTAGTAGAATTGGCAAAAAAATGACTTAAAACACGTCCGTCAAAATCTGCACAGCGAGCATAGCCAGTGAGTTAGCTAAGACGGCTGGGAGTATACGCAAATTTAAATGCCTGTTCAGGTACTCTAATCATTAAGCATACTTGTCCAGTTCAAAGCACTTGAAGGTCAAGGTGAGGAAGGAAAAATAGATGCATATTGCATAGACAAGCATGAGCAAGGTGATAAATATAGAGCCATGCCATTTTATGCTTTATGGAATTAATGACTTGAGCTTTTACTATCCCTTTAACAGCCATAGCTTATTCCCCCCACTTTTTCCTATAAAATTTTCAAGTTTGAACAATAAATACTTAAATTCAGTTTTTGGTTTTTGCAGCTAACACTAGCAGTCGAGGCCAAGTGCCAAGTGCCATAAGCCAATACCCGAAGGTGGGAAATCTACAATACGAATTCCCTGGCTATGAGCCTATGAGCAAAAACTTAAAGCTGTTTTACTCTTTTACGACTTAAAAACAATTGCTTAGAGTGCGAAGAACTAATAAGATGAACGTGAATGAGCCGAGTAGTACCTGGGCATTAGCATTAGTAAATTGTGTTTTGAAGGTTGTCGCAAAAGACGCTTAGCATAACCATAACCTCTTCGCTGCTCTGTGCATCATTAATGATAATAGGAACAGGAAGGCATAAATTATACAGGGTACACTTACAGTAGAAAAACTAAAGTTGACTTGTCTAGCCTAGCCTAGCGGCTCTGATAGAAAGGAAGAGATGGATTAAACCGACCGGAACACTAAATTGTGTTTTCGGTTAGTTTAGCTAAAAGTGGGTGGGTATTCATTCAAACTCAAAAACACATTTGAGCTCATTATTCAACCTCAAACTCATTATTAAATGCAAATGTATTTAAGAGTCAGTGATACGATTCGTTAGTCTCAAAGTTTGGAAAATTTATAATGCAACTGTCCTTCTGAAATCTTCCGCCTACACAAGACTGAATCATTTCGTAGATTCAACCATGACTGACCCGAAACTTGTTCCTCATTTATCGTGACCTCTTTAAAACTGAACTTGTGACTAATCCGGTGACTGATGAAAACGTTTTGAACATATCTTCCTTAGCATACAACTTCAGGTCCAGCAACCGGCAAAGCTAAAGCTAAGCAAGTCATTTGACCTTCTTTAACCTCACGTGCTGAGCTCTGAGCTGATGATGACACGAGCAATCTAGGAAGCTGTGCATGCTAATTTAAATTCACCTTGTCTTAGCTTTTGGCTGGCTGCTCTGCTAAAAGTGGTTTTGAAACGAAAATTAGTGTTAGTGATATTTGCCAATCAGGATAATTCGTCATGTGTACGTTTATGTATCCTACCTGCCTACGCACATATGGCAAATACTAGCTAGCTGACTCGATTGCCCTTCCTCACCTCGACAAGCCGGACAACAGTGAAGATGTTGAGATGGCAAGAAAAAAAAATCAAATACATAATAAAATAATCACCTAACTAGCACTAGCACCATACATGTCCTGCCATGCCAAGCAGACGTTATCCTTGAGTTGAGGGTCTCTTCGCACATTCATCCATCCGTAACCAACACAAGCTGCTGCACTGCAGCATTTTATTTTATGTCTTTTCCTGACTTAAATCCAATGAAAATGAAACCAACTTATCTAACCTGCTAGAATTATAACTCATTATCCCTTTCATTCTCTCTTCCTACTATCCCTCACGTCACAACAATAAAACTATAATTCATAAGCTAATTAAAACAAAAAGAAAAAAAACTAAAGCACACGGCACACACTCCCTCTCATTCCCTTGGGACAAATTAGACAGAGTTGGCTAGGAATAACAAAAAACCTCTAGCTTACAGAATAAAATTACATTTCCATAATAATAACAAATAAATTCTCCCAAGCAAACTAAGTCTACTCTACTTCCTGTATCATAACTATTACACCTTTGCACTCTGCACGTACTTCCCATCCCATGACATTGTAATCTTCCTTCCGCCTTTACCTAGTTAGCACAATTACCCATTTCGTATTTCAATCCTTACCTATCCTAGACTCTTGCCTTACCTTATTAATTTGTCCCTTATACGGTAATATTCAAATCACTATGGATGGCTTGGCTTGACTAAGGTCATATTGGGCGAGGTTTCGTAATGTAATGTAGCAATGTACATGTAATCTCTATTGTATACATATAAAACTTGGCCAAAAACTCATCACTATTCCAATTCCGCCACAGCACAGGCACTAATTATGTATGCTTAAGCAAAATGCAAACGCAAAGCAATAGCAAAGTAAAGCCATAAATAAATCAACATGTTTGTACCTAAAATCCAGGGCAAGTCAGAGCCAAAACCAAACTAAATAAAAATAAGCCGCCACATGGTGATTCATCTCATCTGATGAATACTAATAAAAACTAAAAATCAGCTCAGCCATGCCACCCAATGCCAAATGTTCAATGCTGAGAGCTGAAAAAGTACCTCGGCAAGTTCTAAAACAAAAAATTAACTTTAACTTCTATAAATTATCTCTCCTTTTGCTGGGCTTGCAGTGCAAAACCTTGTTTGTAGCATCAGGCAAGGCAAGGCAAGGCAAGATCACGAACCGTGACACGGAGATCCAGATCGAGATCATGACCACCAGCAGTAGTAGTATAGCCTCCACCGCAATATGTAAAAAATGCTGACAGTAGATTTTTGATGAACATAAACAACATAAATCCTACAATTCAAGCGACTACACCCGTCCGGTCATTTATTTGGTGCAAATTTTGGGGCCAGGGTAAACGAACAGCCCATCTAACTGACTAATGATGAACATCTGCTTTCCTCCGCATTTTTTTCTTATGAGAGTCTTCTATTTACATATTTTATCCCGGCACCCACCCAGCTAACCCATGGATTATGCGTAATAACCTCAAAACAACTGTTTCAAACTTTCAAACGTTTTGTAAGCGAAATGCCAGCTTAATTAACTGATTTATCGATTAGGACCAGCAGCAAATGCAAAGGATTGAGCAAGAATTACATCCAATCAGAATAATACTGTTTCCGCTCTATTTCACCAAATGCGAAATTTCTAAAGGCTAATAATCTCAAGTCCCGACTACTAACCAGTAACCAGATGGAATGGAATGGCTTTCTAATCTGTCATGTCATTCTGTCAAAACAACGCCGTATTTGTACTCGTATTAAATATCCAGTTCCGCCAACTGGATTATAATATTTTGCAAAAGCTATAGCTAGATTAAGGATTGCCAGCCAAAGTTGAACCCAGGTTGGCGACAGACGCCGATTACGATAAGAAATCCCGACCGGGCGACACTCTTGTCTCATCATCCGTCCAGCAAATCTCCAGTTCTTATAGTTCACACGCCTAGCATGTACAATATTAATATTGCAACATTTTTGCTCTCATACTACTCCACAAACATTGTGTGGAAGCAAAGAGAAGAGTAAAAAAAAACGAATGCAGTTCTTTTGCTTAATGGGAATCAGCAAATGGGTGGATTTACCCCATTCTCGCTTGAATGACCTCTTCAATCGGCAAATGAACTCTACATTTTACACACAAAATAAATACGTCAATTCAATGCACCGCACCTCTGCGCACTGTATCTGCATGTGAACATTGAACACGGAATTGAAATTAGGAATAGAGAAAAGTGAAGTATTGCAGATGCAGATTCAATCCAGTCTAAGCTGAGCTGAGGATCATCTGTTTTGGATCTGTGTGTAATTGAAGTTGAAATAGACGAAAAATGTAAACATGAGCTCGCTCCTGTATCGTGGCGTAGCAGGCTTCAATCCGAAAGTTGGCTCAGATCAATACCAATACGCTTGCTTCTGGTGTTGCTTATGTTGATGAACTAATGAATTACCACTCTACCACACGACAGAAAAAAATCCATAACTCAAAAATATGAATATGAGCTGAGTGCTGATTGAAAAATTGGCAAACATATGAATTGAATGACATTTGAAATGGACTTCCTGGTGCGTATAGTATACTACAGAGTGTTACTTGTTAACTTAAAATTCAAGCTAACGCCATTAAATTCAAAAATTCATTTGAGTCATCATGTTAAATTTTTGAATAGATTTAAACCACAAACCTAATTTGAGGTAAAAACTACCTAAGGTCTGAAACTACTACTGAGAAACCCGTTCCGCCCGAATGATAATACAAAGGCAAAGATGACTCAATTTAGAGGAATCCTTTAATCATCTTGATTGTGATCAAATATAAATATGCGTCGCGTTTGAAATGATGAAGTCATACATTAGAACCAAATTTACATACAGTTCACCATTTTCCTTCCTATTTGCATCAAGTCTATTTCAATTCAAACTTATTCCATTTCCCATACGTAGCTTCGTATTCATCACATAATAATTGAAACGAGCCATTACCATCAGCAGCAGCTATTTGCCATTACACGCGATTTCATTTCGTGGAACCCTTGCAGTGAGCTAAACCGTCGCGGTAATATTTTTACTCACAAATCTGCAAAAATGTATGCATGCGCATTTACTTTAATTCAAAAGAACCGTACGTCGGCCGTGCATAACACATAAAAAATTCTAAAATATTTCTCAAAGCACCCCATGGAGTGCAAGTAAGGATTTTTGCATTTTTTTGTAATTTTTTTAACCTAAAAATCCTTCAAGATGCTAAAGCTTAAGCTTTGAATGCAAGCAAATGCAAATGTGAACAGCTTAACTTGGGTCAACTCCAACTGTGAGTTTGAATTATTTGAATCACAATAAACCTAAACCATGAAAGCTACCATATCAGATCCCGTCAAATTTTTTCCTTTCTCATCAGCAAATCAGCATTACCATGCCGAAAATCGAAGGAAACTGAAGCTGAGCGCTACCGCTGCGCTAAGGCCACGAATCATAATTTGTATTATTTTTCCGCATCAAGCAACAATCTTCATAATGAGTCTCGACATGAAATTTCAAGAGTTTAAAGAAAAAAGACAGATATGCCTCAAAGGCAAAAGGCATTCGTTCAGTGCACCCAGATTTTCCACCGTTCGATTCAAACCACATAGAAAAGCAAGCACTATGCTCAAATCAATAAGGAATATTGAATATTGAATACTAAATCAACGCTACTACTACTTTCTGATACATTTTTATTCCAATTTCAGATTAAAGTCGATGGACTCTAGGTCTCCCTGCCGATTCGATAGCTCGATCTATTTCCGCTATCCTGTATTTGCAAAGCACTAGCAATGTAATCCTAATGCAACTCAACTATGTTTCAGCGTGAATAAACTCAGATTGAGCAACTGCATGAGCTTATTCGCTCGAGCTACGCTATCATTTGTCATATATGAATACGTATTCGAATATATCACCAAATAGCCAAGCCAAACATATGTACGTTCAGTTCGACTCAATCACAGATCCATTTTTTTACATATGCATATGCAGCCAATCATAACATCAACATCACCACACCACAGCACATTTCATAAATATAATAGAACAGAAATATTAAAACCAAAACAAGATTTAATGCATGTACGGATATGGATGGGCGAATATACCCTCAACCGTGATGCCTCATGTAAGTTGTATGCAGTTGACAGAAAATTCTGCTTTGTATTGATTGCAACACGTGAAACTTAATCCAAGCGAAGGGGCTTAGCCTCAGCTGATGTGACAAATTATTCAGCTGTAACAAAAATACGGAAAAAAGTAGTTTGGGTTGGATAGGAACTCAAAATCAGAAACATAAAAATTAAATAAAATATTAGGTGAAGGAACCATGGGTCACGTCTATGTCAAGGACAATCATTGCGAACCGCTGCGCTACCACAAATTATAATCAAGGCATGACATGAATAACCAACCCAGAAAAAATGGGACTTGCAAATCATTATTTCATTTCGTATTTCATATTTACCAGGGCCTGGGCCAAGCCGAGACTGTGAGTATCTTGTAATTTAGCAATCTGCAATGCAATGCATGCCACTAATAAGCACCGCTCCGCTTTGCGGTGAGTTAATAGGTAAGTTTTGCGCAGTCATTTACTCATTTATATAGTTTTGGGTCATCGGCCAACCGACCTTGCTTTTTTACTACATTACAAAGTCAAGTATTAACGAAATGGAATACATAATGCAAAAACTTCCCCTTGGCTCACCTCAGCTATGATCGATAGTTTTATTCTGTAACTCTCTATAACTTCCCAAACCCACCTAGTCCAGAATTTTCACCATTAGCACTGGGATTCAATTCGGTAAAAGGAAAGCAAAAAGTCGTAAGAAAGTACTTTTGTAGGGCACTCAATTTTTACAACCAAACATAACCGTAGCCTAATCTTTAAGGCAGGCAGACATAGAGGATCCATCTCCATTATTCTATCCTATTGGTGTTTTACAGCTTTAGCTTGAAATTTTAAGCTTTACAATTCAATCACCAATTGGCACTTACATTAAACTCAACTTCTGAGGTCGAGGCCAGTCTTAGCTTCACTTTAGCTTGACTTGGGAAAAAAGTTATTGTCCATGATTGTCCCTGAACTTGCAAAAATAAAACTAACCATTATCTGCTACAACACAATGAGGATATGTCCTAAAAAAGTCATAAAATCCAAGTAGGTACGACGTAGTGGTAGTGGAGCTCATATTTTTACCATCAGCGAAAGTACGCCAGTAAGGAAATGTTACGTTACGTCTACTCAATTAAATCCACGTGCGCTGTTAAACGTAAAACATATATTATAAAACTCTAGGCTAGACTTAGACGGTACTAAAAATGATGTTTTGTCAAATTCAGCAAAACAAAATGAGAGAGACAAAACACTATTGTGTCATAAAGTTTTGAAAACGAAACAAGTCAATATTTATGTATCAAAGCAACTCTAGGGATATGAGATCTCTCGTTTCCTTTTACCTATTTTCCTAAGTAAGACGAAAAAAAGCAGAGTGAGCCTAGTTTCCAAATTAAGGTTAAAAAAAAGTTAAACGTAAAACATATATTATAAAACTCTAGGCTAGACTTAGACGGTACTAAAAATGATGTTTTGTCAAATTCAGCAAAACAAAATGAGAGAGACAAAACAATATTGTGTCATAAAGTTTCGAAAACGAAACAAGTCAATATTTATGTATCAAAGCAACTCTACGGATATGAGATCTCTCGTTTCCTTTTACCTATTTTCCTAAGTAAGACGAAAAAAAGCAGTGTGAGCCTAGTTCCCAAATTAAGGTTAAAAAAATGAGAGAAATGAGACCAGTTGACGCCAAGCGTTAACCATATCAAAAATCAATATTCTGAATCAGTCATCATTTTCCAGCACGTGCACGTGGAACTGTAATGTATCTTGGAATTGGAATTAGATTTCTGGCCATGTCATTAGCTCTAGCTCGCTTCGCTGGCTTCTCAAATCAAAAGTCGCAAATATCTCGAGTCTTTAGTCTAGTCGAAATGGAACTGCGAATGCAGTTTGGTTGGGGTTTATTGCGATACACGTTGCCCCACTTAGTTTTGATATGAATTGCTGCTAATGCTAAATACTAAACCAGTCAACTAATATATAATACTTTGCCTGCCTGTCTCATTTGATTGCATTGCTATGAATTTGTTATATTCCTATTCATATCAAAAACCTAAATATAACATTACACATTTTCATTGATTCTTGTTCTTGTAGACCTGGCCGGAAGTTTTTGTTATCTCAAATGCCTCCCTGCCTTTAGCTTTATCCAGCTGAGTGTACAGTACAATGTTTAGAAGAGCAGGCTAAAATATCAAGCCAATGAAGGAAAGTCTTCGTCGTTCGTCCCTCATCCTATTATCAGTCAAGTTTATAAACTGGGGTCAATCCTAATCCTGTCCAGCTAGTACTTGTAGCTCTTGAGCTGTATACTGTCTGAGCAAATAATGCATACTGGACAGAACTAATGAATGCTTGACAATTACGAAATAAGAATATTCTAATCTTCAAAAAGTAAAAGTGAATTAGCTAACTGAAGAAGAGAATTCTACCAAATCTTAGCACATTGCCATTTGTCGCAAAACTCGAAGACTAAGCTAAGGAATAGATGGAAAATCAATCACTCACCTTTGTAGCATCCGAATATGGAGTAGAAGACTCCTTGGCCACCAGCTGAGAGCCAAAAACACTGCTGCTGGAAGATTGCGCTTCCAAACGTCGGACTTGTAGGGAATTCATATTATTATTATTTGCTCCAGACGATTGCTGTTGCTGCTGCTGCTGAGATGAGAACAAGGATGAAGACACGGATGGGATCATCGTCCGAAACATCTCATGACGGACTTCCTTGGCAATGAGAGCAGAGGAACTGGATAAATAATGCTGGTCCCTGGCAGTGCAGATTCAGATTGGCTACTGGCTGCTGGACAAAGCAAATTCACTCACTGGACTCAATGCAATCCTCTCAGGCAAAAGGCAAAATAAGACTCGGGTATATACATGCACTTCACAAGATACACATTTGTTGACAAACAGTACAGACAGTCAAATTACTTCACTTTCTTATTCTTCTGGAATCTTGACAGTTTCGCTCACGGTTCACGTTGACATTATTACGAAACGCAACGTATTCAGGAAAAATTCCAGACAGTGAGAGTACCTGTATACATAAGAATATTCAAAATTCAATAAATACTGTTATGTCCAGTTTCTCCAGAAATTAATGCAAATTAAGATTTGACCTAATGACAATGAAAATGAATACTTGTGACATTTGACTGACCTTAGCAAGCAAGCAAGGAAGGGTCCTGGAATTTGAGCGAGCACAGCAAAATTGAGTTGTAGAGTAGTAGGGTGATAGAGTAAGCAAGAGCCTAGTTGAGCCAGTCCAGTCTTGACTGACTACTGCTGACTGACTGAGTGCAATGTCAAGGAAAACAAGAGTAGACGTTCGTATACGACGGTGGGAGGTGAAGAGGAAAGCAAGCATGGGACGGACGTATACCTCCTGTCTGTGAGCAGTGCAACCAAACTGAATTATCCTTCAAATCTTTCCCTTCTATTTATAAAAACCTCCACAGTGAACTGCCTGATGGTTCAGCTAGCTCCCATGCCTAGGTTAGGGCAGGGGCAACTGAAAAATATAATGTAAAAACTAAACTCACCAGTTTTTTCCAAGAATTCAGAATGTAGCCAGGCAGCAGCCGGCAAGCATAAGCTGATCAAGCTGGAGCAGGAGGAGCAGATTGCCTGATTTTATGGACACACTCAGACCTACTTTTTACTCAGTTAGAGTTAATGGACTTTAATTACTTTTTTCTCATTAATTTATAAAGAAAAATTTGTATATTGAGTAACCGAGTAACCAACCTACCTCGGGTTGAAGCCATGAGTAAGGCGAAAGCCAGGCTGAATTGGTGCACGAGCAGAACAATACATTTGAAATGATTAACCATGTTTGTTGGTTTAATCATAATTGCAGGTGTGAGTAGTTAACTTTGCGTTCAATTAGTAGACAGTTAAGTACGTTACGAAAATTTTTCAGTTAAGATTATTTTTTCCAAGACTGGAGAATTTTACAAAGGTAAATGGGCACATGGACAACTGGGTTTCAATTTCGCGCAAAACCCAAGGGGCAGTCATTGAGCAAAGTCACATTTCTATGAGACTTTCCACGGTTTGCTACGGGCCGACAATTTCTTTATAAAAAAGTAAATTCGGTTCCAAAAATCATTCATAGCTCAATAAATGGACGAATTTGAATTTTAATGACGATTCTTGTTGTACAAGGTGCCGATGTTCAGACTTAATTAGCTGTTGTGCTTCTATTTTGGTCGAAACCGTTCAAAATTTGACCATATTTAATACTTTTATAATTTAACTCATGTATTCCTCCCATTCAAAAATTGGACAAGGAAAACCAACCCCTGTTTCATTTCTCATTCGGTCTCCATTTTTCAAACCCATGCTTTCTGTCTTCGTATCGCACTCAGTTTGCCATTATACTGTGTGTTCTGTTTCTGTCGTACCGCGTGGAAGTTGATATGACATTCTCATTTCGGACTGCCCTGCCTTTGCCTGACTACCATTCGCATATTTGACACTTTTGTGTATGAATTGTTTATCAAGTTCAAGCCTTTTTCCTCCTAACCTAGCCTAAAATAAGCAAAAGCAATAG
>WJEZ01003322.1:0-11073 GCA_009869925.1 Thalassaphorura encarpata
TATGGAAAACCAAATCCCTGACAACATGTGAGGTCATTATTTTCAAAAGGAAGGAAACATAAAATCTCGTATAATCCAATTTTCAACATCCAACCAAGGCAACTTTACCTAAACAAAAAATTTCCTTTGAGAACCGAAGAAAAAGTGGGACTAACAAAAGAAGAGGAAAAATGATCTTGGTAAATGCCATTAAAACCGAAGATGTCTCAAGTTCTTTAGACTCCCATAGCTCCCTCACAGCACACAATAATCGTGAGGCGTGTTTCACTTTCATTTGCAATTCAATCTTCCTTTGAATTGATTATCTCGCTTTCCCAGTGTTCAACAGAGTTCGTCCTTTTCACTTTTGAAGACATTCTGCGACTCGCAAAGTCAAAATCTCTCATTTCCAACCCCTTATTTTCCTCTGTATTTCTTTCTTCTATTTCTTTAATTCCTTTCTCCTCAAATGTATCTGAGTTGGAATGCAAAAATCTACTTAATTCTTCTATGATATTCGCTCATTAAACAATGGAGACATATCCTACGTCTGAAAATGAAATGGGATGAAATTACTCGGAATTTCATGAGTATGATGGACAGCCACTCGTAAAAAATTGCAAAAGGATCCTATTTCACTAAAATTGTCCAAGACGTCCTTCGCTCAAAGAGAACGAAAAAAGAGATGAAAAAACTACTTTTCTTTGAATTCAGCCAACCAGAGAGAAATCTTTTTTCCCTTCTCCGTTTTCCTCTTATCTGTACATTCTATCCCCACCGGGTTTTAACTAACCCAATCAACTCAGAAAGATAAACCTGAACCGCTTGTGGCTTGTAGGCCAACAGTTCACTGTTCACTCACTTTTCCCAAACTCAACTCAAATCCAACCGGAGAAGCTCCAGTTGGAAATTTTGCATGATAAAATTGACTTATTCCAAGTCTTTGGAAAAAGCTTAAATCTAAAAGCCATAGCACTTTCCAAGGATCGCTCCTTGGCAATTTCAATCAGGGCCAACTTGTATCCGGACTACGTGGATCTTCTGTTGTTGAGAAGAGATAAGCAATAGCCATGTCTCTTAGATCGGACTGTATTTGGAGGTCGGATAGTTCAAATAGGAGGATCAATAATAAATGTGATGGATGGAAACTCAACCTCACTCTGTGTTTTTTCTTCATTCCATCCTAAATCCAACAAAACCCATAGGGTTTTCACCCAATCCAAACTCTAATACTTTATGAGATGAAGAGACTGATGACGGAAAGTGTGTCTGGTTTGTAGAAAAACTATTTCCTCTCTTTTTGTCTTATTTTGTTTTCTTCTTCTCTTAAATGGAGAAAGCACCCAATCCACATAAGACGAAAGAAAAGCAAACAAACCCAAACAATTCTTGTCAGAAGTTTAGTCTCTTCATTCCTCTTTTTCCCATATTGGCAATTACCAGGCCATTGCTCTGTCATTCTCCTTCTCTTACAACCAACAATACTCCAGAAACTAATTTCCCACAAGTGGGTGTGCTCTGATCCGAAACGCCCGTATTTGCGCTTTCTGCATCTCATAAAAATAATCATGCCTCTTAGGTCCTATTCTCTAGGCTACGTCAGTAAAACAATTTAAATAAAAATACTAGAATAGCAACTATTTCCTGGATCACAGTCAAGATGATGATTTTGTAAGCCCAGCACAAATGCCCATAAAATTCAAGATCATAGTTTTTGTTTACTTTTTGTAGTATTCCCACTATCAGGAAATCAGTCAAGGTCTAGTCATGTGTTGTTTACGTAAAAAACATGCATAACCCACCCATATTTGGTTTTCATAAAAGGATAAATTCCATCAAAATTCACTTTTGCCTATAAGGAGGAGGAGATAAGAATCATCAATATTAAATCCGTACGTGCCAAGTACTTATCCTTTGATAGGAGAAAAGTGGGTGGACCATTACCTATCTCTGGAGATGAGCAAACAATTCAAGTAAAGTCTTGTAAAGTGGAGCAAGGTCTTTGGGATGGCCCTTCTTAGCTTTTACATGTGACAGTGACAAAGAGTCAATTCTACACATAGTAGCTAGTAGCTAGCCCAACCGACTAAATTCTTTAACCCGCTCGACTCAGTATGTATCAGCCACATAAAAATGGAATCGCATGTGGTGCTCCAACGGATTGGATTGCCAAGATCATCTTATCTCACAAAGTTATTTGACACACACGGAATGAAATAGTCTACACGGCCTTGCACTTTTCCCACGCTTGCCCAATGCCAGGGTTCTTCTCTCGTCCCGAATTCCAAATTCCTCTCTCCCAAAATAAACATTCAACTTTAATTTGCAAACCATGAGGCAAAGTGGAGCACAAATACATTCCTATTTTGATAAATTTATGATACTACAACCTATAACACTCAAGAACCCAAGGTTTAATGAATACTAAAATTTGCTACTGCTCTCGATACTTCGTTCCGACAATTGCATTTGCAGATAAATCCTTGAATTATTTTTTATTGTCGCATAATGCACTTTCTTTAAAAAGCATTTGGATTTGACAGTTCGGAAAAGTTTTTTTAAAGATTCCCATGGGCCTTCATTAATCTTGGCTCAGAATTTGGCAACTTTCGAGGTTGGGACATTTAAGATGATTGCAAAATAAATAACAAAGAGGAGGATTATTGGACCTGAGTGAGGTTTACGCCTGTGGAAAAAGTCCTACTTCTTTTGTACATTTACTAATCTGCTAATAAATATGCTGGATCACGGACACAGCGTACAATGCTCACGATGTCTGTATGTGAAGGGAATCAAGGCGAAGAGTCAGAAAAAGTACAAAATACTACTCGAAGAAAAGGGTTGAACAGAACAGGTCTCCTTACAGAAGCTACCAATTCCAGCCACATTGCAAAACTTGTCGCGTCGCCAGCCACGAAAATGACCTTTCAACATAAATAAATAATTTCATCCAAAAACTGGAAAGAAAAGGAGGAGTGGGACTCAGGAGCGAATTCTTAAAAAGGAAAACACGTTCAAGACGGAATGTTAGTTTAGATTTGACGATCCTTGTTGAAAGATCAGGAAGCAGAAGGTTGTGTGTACATGACACACACATAATGTAAAGCAAAACATATGTGGGCCAAAGTCTGGGATTTTGGACTCAAGACACAATTCTCTTCTTTCTTAAAATATTCTAAGAGTAAAATCGATTTCTTTCCATCTCAACTTTTGCAAGCCATCCATCCAGCAACTCATTTTCAAGGATGGAATATTGAATACAGAATTTACCATTTCCATTCCACAAAAGTTTATGGTCAAGTTCGACATTTTGCATGGTGGGTTAGAAAATTTGAATGTTATACATGATATTTCGTTAGACTAAATACCCATATACCATTTTACATTAAATCACATATAAGACAATTGTAACCCCATATAGCAAAATGCTTCGACCCATTTCATCAGGTCAAAAACGATGTTAAGAGACTGGAATAATGTCATATGCAAATATTAACCTTATTAAATATTGCGACAATGGCTCAACTCATAACAGTGCATTCCAAAGGGACTAAATCATCATTTGTGCAGCAGCACTGAATAAATGAATAGCATTTAATAAATTATACTTAGCACATAAGCTAAGCTGCAGCATAGGCATTTACAAATTCATCCTCTTTGTAGGTTTATGACTAGATTTAGTTGCCACACCCTTCCCGCAAATTAATCCGTTTGGAAGGATGCCCCGGATTCTGAACAAATTGCCAATTTTTCTGAGGGCGAGAATCCATTTATTTCTTTTCCTAGTTGTAATTTTCATTTCCCCTAGTACACCAGTGAATGAATGCAACATTTTTATCTACCCATCTTTTTTTGCAGGAGTAGAGTAGTAGAGAAATATGCGGGATGAATGTTACACGCAATGTGAATGGAATGGGAATGTAATGTGTGGATCTGGCATGTGTGCATCTTTTGAGATAATCTTCCATGGAAGTTTGAGCTTGAGCTTTTGCCTGGAAACCTGCTCAGCATACGAGAAGAGTGCGTTTCCGGATTTGCCCATGCAATTCTCGTCCGCAGCATATACTCATCTCATTGATAATATCTCGACTGCTGCTGCTGCTGGTGAATCCACTCATGCAATTCCATTTCCTATAGAATTGGAGATCGTCAACCGAAATTTCATTCCCAACACAATATCATCCATCCATCCCCTTACTTGGCCCCTCCCTTTCTACAAAGGCATTTAATCAAATGAACTAGATGATGGTCCCCTATCACTCAACTCGTAAAACCACAATAAAAATCCAAATAGGGAGAACAGACACAGAGGAGCAAAACACAGAAAGGGATAGATAAGACTTTGCGTCAAACAGGATCCCTTATTAGAAGACTCCTAGTTCTAGCAGCCTGGACCGGCGGCGGTCAAAATATTCCGACACTAAATCCTCCCTCACACACACACACGCATTAAAGGCACACATGAAAAGCAAAATGCATAGCAAATAACTACTGTTAGATTAATTCTACCCTAAACCGTCACATCAATTATTAACTCTTTCCTCCAGCTTTTAAAAATCCGACAGAACCACCTACTCAAAATTGCATTTCATTTCGATTAAAAAAACATATGAGCGGAACGAATGAGCCAGTACAGTACGATTAACATATTGCTACTGTATATGGTAGGTTGGATCAACCAAAATGCAATAACAAAAAACCGGAAGTGAAGTCCACCCAAGTAAGGTAACAGTTATGATAGAGGAGTGAAGCACGCAGTGCAGTGCAGTGGATGGAACCAAATGTTCAGAGGTCACCAAATAAACATCTGCTCCTCTTTTACACAAAATCTCTGAATTGAAAATTGAAATAAATTCAACCACCTCACAACACAGGAAAAATAAATCAGCTGATAGTCATCCGCATTCAATTCAATGTCCTTCTTGTATTAAGATTTATATTCCGATGCCGAAATTTAAGCTATATAATTTGAAGCCTTGCACCTGCACAGAAGAAATATAGAAAAGAATTGGAGAGATTTCCGATTTTCTTTCATTCCGATATTTGAGTCCATCCGTGTGGAGAAGAGAATCCGAGCGTTTTGCCCATTCCTTGTCATTTCATCTATTTCTTAGAGTTCCCGCACTTGAAATGAAAGGAAAAGGACGACAAGAGAAATGCTTGAAAGTTGAAAAATGGTCCAATTCTCCACACTTGTCTAAACAATGCCTGAGATTGGCAAACTGTTTCTCAATTTTCATTGAGTAACTCAAGACAAATAGTCAGCCGACATATAACACATAGAGACCATGTTCTATCAGGTTGTTGGATTCGCATCCATGCCATGGTTAAACCATGTCTCCTATTGCAATTAAGATCTGAGAATTCCAAGAAGTCTTCTTAAGAGGAGCTGCTGCTAAAGAAACGACGACGACGATAAGTTGTCAAGATCAGGCAAGAGAGGAACTGCGCCGTGTTCACGAACGACACAAAACTTTAGTTCAAGTGAAGTTTTGTTAAACTAAACCTAAGCGACAAGGATTCTCCTCTTTCAAAAGTTGATCAACTATCACACTTGACAAAAAGTAATTCTAATAACAATTGAATTTTTATGCCATTGTAGTTGTAGTGGAGCCAAAGTGATATAGATACACGTGTTGTAATAGAGAAGAAATGAAGAAAAATGATGACGAGAGTAGTATTACGAGGACAAGGCTTTAAGTTGAAGCTTAAAAATCCTCTTGTGCCATCGTGGCAAAGAATACATTTTCTTCCAAAACTTTTTCTTTCTTTTCTTCCAAGGAAAGAAAATGTGTGACAACTTATGTTTCGTTGGCCCAAAAATAGCCCAGAATCGTCCGTCGCCTTCCAAGCACGTCTCTCCTCCTTTAGTTTTTATCTCCAAAATGCTCTCCGACAGGGAAAGCGGTGGCACTTAGGTAATTGCATCAAAACCAAACGGACCGGGTCATTTATTTCAGCTTCTTCTTCCTCCTATGTCCTTCACCTACCACGTACAGGCGTACATACAGTAGTAGACTTTATTCTTGAACCAGGATTTCCCAAGGCAAGAAAAAGAAATAAAATCGTCCTAGAACTAGAACTAGTAACTAAAGTAGTTGCCATTATATCACCCGAAGGAGGAGGAGAGAGTGGGGCATTCATTCATTGTCTTCTTCAACCATAAATGTGGCTAAAACGAGTGAGTGCCAAGTCCCAGAGCAAAGTTTATTTCAGACTCTTCAACCACATTTTCTAACTTAACATTAAGAAAGAAAGCAACTTGCCAAGGATGATTGTATTTTTTGAAATGTCCATTTACATGAGGAAGGTTGGAATTAAGTGAAAGTATTAAAGAAAGTAAATGCCAAACCCAAGGCCTCTTTCCATGGTTTCTTCAATACGTGACTTTCTCTTATCCATTTTTTCTTCACTTGTCCTTGACAAAATATCTTTAATCAATGTACAAAATTAAAATTAATGCTAATCGAGATATCAGACATGTACATTGATATCTTCAAAATCTTTCATCTTCTTAATCGACAAATGGAAATTTTGAAAATTAAGTCAATACATATATTGCGTAATATTTGTGTATGCAGACGTCTCAGCAATGCCAACACAGAGTTACTTTCCATATGTAAGCTCTTGAAAGTTTTTGAGAGGAAATTATTGGGTAGTATAAACACTCCACTCCATTACATTAAGTGTGGACAGAGTTAAGAGAAGACCAGAACATTAGGATAGGCAACTAGAGCTGTTTGAGAGATTTCCAATTGGATAGCGTAGATTTTGCCCATGTGCCATACACTCTCAACTCTAGTTTCTAGTCAGTCAACAAAATAGGCCCTTGGCTTCCCTTTGGTTAAACAAGTAAATGAAACCGCTGGAGCTGGTGCACTCTCTAAATGTCAAAATCACAAAGAGATGTAAGAAGTGCTCATGAATTGTGAAAATGAAACTCTTTTCGGAAGGTTCGAAGAATTCCTCATGTACTGATTTTAGAATCCTGGTTTGGTAGAAATGAGACAAGTTCAATTTAAACAACCCACGCGATAGAAGAAAGAAAAACACTTCTTCTTCCCAGGAACTGTGCTTGCAACTGATAGAAGAATTAGCAAATAAATAAATACACACAGCAAAGTTGTTAAGATGGCGTTGAATAAATAAGGTTTTGGAGAATTGAATTCAACTCTAGTTTGAGTCCATAACTTCCAACTCTAGGCTCTAGGGATTCTCGTATCAGGGTGGCTTTGCTGCTTGTTTCGTTGCTGGGACTGGCACGTAGGGAAAAAGAAATTGTCACCGCCATAATAACATAAGATGGATGTGTTTTGAGTCCCTATGTGAAAGTGATATTTTGATATGACGCAGAAACGTCAATACCTGCTACAACAATCAAGGACATGGAGCTTACGAGAAAGGCGCCAAGTGAAATATATTCCATGCTTTTCCCTGACGTCAACGAGAAATCTTATTAAATTCAAAGCGAGGTGAAGAAATCAAAAAATCACAGTGAAAGCCTTCAAGGGACGACGTATCCAGATGATCATTAAAAACGTATTTGTGAAATCCGTTCGTCGAAGGCGTTACATATCAAACTTAAGAGCAAATTAATTTATACAGAACTAGCGATGAAAAACTGACAGACCCGATAACCCTAACCTTCACTTTTCCTTGTCCTTGATTGTAAAGGCAATTACAATTACAATTAAATATAATTGGTTACAAGGAAATGAGTCTACAGAGTCGGACTTTTAAAGACCACAATGCATAACTAACTAACACATGTACATTTCTAGAGGACTAATTACTAATCCCGTTGCTGGTGATGCTCACGCCTTGCACAATTACTTTCGCACAAAAAGCATCTGTTCTTTCCTCTTCATGCTACTGTATCAACAACCGAGTCTCATTTTATGTTCCTCCCATTAAATGACAATCAAAATAAAATTAAGATCCCGTAAGTTTTATTCAAGGGTAATCTCATTTCCGGTGGAACTTACTAATAGTTAATTATTATTAAGATGTCTCCTTGACAGGGGCAGAAAGTTGGTTAATTGGCAGATGCCGTGTCTAGTCCCATTGCCATACTTTTTCCTTCTAAATTCTCATCCTACTTTTGAGTCGAGGTGAGACGCAAATGTTGTAAACATGGTTGATGATGATGTTGCGGTGCTTTTTATAAAATGGAAGGAAGCCTTCGTTGTCCGTCGTTATGGTCTAATAATGATGCAAAAGAAGGAATAGGGCCAGGGCACGTCAGACTAAACCACAGGAGTGTCAGTGGCGTCAAGGAATACATTAACAATTGCATTGCATTATACAACATTGCACCATTCACATTAACATAAGTGCAGCAAGATAAGACATAGAAGGGAGTGTGTGACAAGACATGCATGTTTCCCATCAAACCTTTTGTTTATTCAAGTGATAAAAACACAAGAAAAAACTAAAACGACTCAGTCGAATACTCACTCTGTTCACCATCATCATAATACCCGAATAAACATTCATACCATGTAAATGGCGGGTAAAACACTTTGAGGAAAAATGATGCTAAAAGTAAAGGAGTAACAGAGTACGAAGGGCTAATGATGATAATGGAAGAAGAACATTCAGCCACAATAAATGTCAAGTCTAGCTACACCCAAAAAACTCTAATTTGTAAGCCACAGAAGAAATCACGGGAGACAGACAGAAATTAAGTCAAACGGTCAGGTAGATAAATACCTAAGCCTTCACCTATCTAAATCTGCCTAGTTGATTCAGATCAGAGAATGAATCCCTTTTCTGCAAATCTAAATCCTGAGTGAAGTCTGACTAAGCCTAGTCCATGCGTTGAACATACTTTGCCAAAAATAGAAGCTGGAATGAACAAAGTCAAACCAACAAGGAGCCAGCGGCAGACACAAAGAGTTAAGTTAGATTTGTTGAAGAATTAGGGATCTCAATTTACGAGATGAGAAGAAGATGTGGATTTTGGAGTCATCCCAATCCATCCGTCCTTTCAGGCTCTTCTGTGGTAATCAAATGCTTTCTTTGACAGAAATTCCCTACAATGTCAACTTGGTTAGAAATTTAACATAAAACAGACACTGAGAAAAAGTTCACATTATTCACATTATGTGTTTGCAGGATGTAGGGACTCTTAAATTTAATCAAAGGGTAAAAAACTAAAATACTTTGACATAGCGGAGAAATTCATGATTACACACACGAATTATGAGATTATTAGAAAACACATCATCAAATATAGTATGTGAGGCAACACGACTTTCCTTGCTACGTCACACGGTTTTTTAGCTTTGAATCATTTCACTTTTGAAAAAAAATATCACAAGGATTGACAAGGAAGGAAAATCAACCTGTGAATTCTTGGAGGATTTTTGTCATGGTGGTGAAATTCCAAAGGAAGGACTAATGCATAACTCGTGTACTGTGTTCGCAATTTTGCTTTTTCAGATGCCCTCCCTTTGCTCTAAATAACTACACACATAGCTGGTTGCCTACAAAAAGAACTTCAAAGCTTTTACCATATTTTGTATTCCGGAAGGATCTACATCCAACCACTAGGGCAAAGCAAGGAAAATGAAAAGGAAGGAAGGAAATAAAAGAATCCATGATTCGATCCCACCAGCCAAGCCAACCTTCCTTTCCAACTTTATTGAAAAGGTGACGCAAATGGTTCATCGATGTCTCCCTTATTTCTATACTCTTAATACCAAAGAACATCCCATCAGGGATAGGAACCATCTACGTACGTGTATTTCCACGGATCCAAAGTCCAGGAATGGAATGGAATGAGAATCCATTGTAGTGTAAAACACGGGCAGAGTGACATTTAAACAACAAGTAAGAATAACTCTTTTCTTCCTTCCTTTACTTCCTAAATTTATTCTTCGCTCACTGCATGCCAACCCATCCTAAATAAATTCCTATTTTTGGGTGTAAACGAGGAAAGGTGTCAAAGAAAACAGCCAACACCTTTAACAAAGTCATACCAAATGCACCAACATTAGCTAGCACTGGTAGGCTATGCTATGGTGATGGCCCTGTCGTCGTGATTTGTTCTCACCACCAATTCTCATCTACAACGATGTCGACGCCTTTTTCCAATCCTTTTTTGATCTAGTCACTCTCATAAGAACAAACATCATTCCTTCGCGCTTGGCTTAAAACTTCAAACCCATCGTGTGTCTTCCGGTGTGAGAAAATGCAAAATTTTGTTCAAGAGACATTCACGAGTTTGAGTTTAGCTTTAGGGGCAGGGGCAATGCTAGGCTGGGATGCACCTGTTGAGGTAGGAGAGATAGACACGCTTTTGCTTGACGCGTGTGTCAATTTGCTTACACTGACTGCCACTTCCATGGTTCAACCTAGCTATAGCCTATGTCTACGTTTGTATATCCATTCATCCATCCCATTTCTTTACTAATTTCTTTGTAGAAAATCCAAGGACATTTACTTTGCACTTCAAAAGAAATCAACTCACTCAAAACCCGTCGTTGTTGCCGGGAACTAGGAACCTACGCTTTTATGTTTTATCGACTATTTTCTCTTTGATTCTTTTAACGTCAAGGACTTCCACCAAAGCAGAATTTTGCCCAAATCAAGTGAGCTTGAGTAATTGCGCAACTAAACTCAATAAGCGAAGAAGAATACATTTCTTAGAAATTCTAAAAATACGTTTCCAAATCTTTCCAATTGTGTCCAGCTTTTCAACCTTGCCAAACGTCAGAACAACATCCGCAAAATCAATTCAGCTAGTTATCGTCTGAAAGGTCAACCATAAAAGAAGCGATTGAAATCAATGGGGAAACGCCTACTCATTCCCCATGTAGTCAACCAACCTTATGATTATCACCTGTTTTGGAATAACCGAGACGAAGGCTCAGATAAATTCTTACAACCCGACCTATTATTACACAGACTAGACCATCCTTCCAGGATCATGTTTTCGTTCACCTCGTCTGCAGCCAATCTAAAATGTCATCCCCAGAACAAAGCCTAGCCAAGGCTTCGGAGGAAGCTTAGTCCAATTGCGTCTACATGAGTTGAGCACAATAATTAACTCTTCCTGTCCTGGCTCAAACCACCGTCTCCGGTGAAAAT
>WJEZ01003323.1:0-11068 GCA_009869925.1 Thalassaphorura encarpata
TTCTTTTTTGGAAGAAAATGTTTTTGTAGACTCCAGTTATAATCTTCCTGGATTAATAGCACAGTCTGCTCCGATTCCCACAGTCTAATGATTTGTGTTTAGTTTTGGATTAAGCTTCTGTGAACATTTTGTCACGACTTTCGTTGAGCTATGGAATTGAGAATAACAAAATACAATGGTTGGACGAAAAAGAAACTTAAACAGAAATAGCTTTTGAATGGGTTTTGTAGAGGCAAATTAAATGTTTTTAACTCTTCTCTTGAATTTGAACGGTAAGCATGGTTGAGGATAAAATTTATTCACAAAAATTCTCAACTACGCATATTTTGAAGGATCATAAGTTGAGAATTACGTGGAGAAAATCAGAGAAAACCAAACGCTTTGACTAAATGAGTACAATGTAACAAGTTTCACTGAATTACCCAGTACAAAATTCCATAATATTCAGCCAAAACTGTCAACATCTTCCTAAACTCAGAATTTACCATCAATACATTAAAAAGGCTCTTGTATTTTAAAAAAATTCTCCTTTTACGCCTTTACAAAATTTAGCCTTGGGAAATAGTTTGAAAAAGTCGATTTTTGTATTTGAAAATTAAACGTCTTAAATTAAGCATCTTCCATCAAAACATATATTAGGATGAATAGCCAGTGTAAAATAATTCTCCTTTAAAGCCTTTACAAAATTTAGCCCGTAAGTGCATAGGAAATAGTTTAAAAAAGTCAAAATTTAGTACAATATGAACCAACTTTTCAAAATTACAGACTCACAAAATCTAAAACATTGCCAGGAATGATACAACATACCCTTCCCCATATTCACCCTCCTTCCATCAAAGTCTGAACGAGTGTGAAAAAATAAATCATAGCCAAAGACAAGGGGAAGGGGGAAGAGACTCGGAAAAAGACAAAACCCGGGACTCGAGACAAGTTGATTTATTTGTGCTCAAAGTTTTTTTTCCCTTTGCAGAGACAGGCATAGAGAATTCAATTAATGTGAAGTGAGACTCATTTTTAAAATGTGTTATTTTTGGAAAATATTTTTGCAAAAAATACTTCATTTAGAAAGTGGATAATGCCGATATGTTTATCGTTTAGCCGGCGAAACAAAATTATTTTAATTTCAGAACTATAGCTCAAGTTAATTTTCCCTCTTGTACGTATTTCCTATTTAAATGTGTCTCAGAAATAACATTTTGATTAACGTTTTAATTTTGATTTTCCTTTCACCAAACAATTAGCCATACCTTAGTCAGTATTCACATTTTCAAAAAGTTTTTGAGTTGAAAAATACCTGCTAGAATTTCACGTAACAATTTAATATAACCTTAGCGCAATCCTTCCAACGCAAGGGGAAAAAAACTAATAACACATCTCAATCTCAAGCCAAGAAAAAAAACTAATAAACTCATCCATCCATCCATCACTCCGTCAGTCAATATTTATTCTGCGGCATGAGGAGCTGAGAGGGAAAAAAAACTCATCTAATAATAACGCTGGCTGTTAAAATATTCAATTTCTCTTCCAGATTTATCCAGGGAATTGCGCCCGTCTCTCGTCTACCGCTCTCGTCTCCAGAGTAACAAAAGATTGAGAAATTAGAGTCGGACGGGAAATTTTGATAAAATCCTGAGCCTTGGTTGGGTCCTGAGCGATGCAAAGGCCTATGCTTCAAACTACAACAAAAGAAATTCTGCATTTGTCAACGTCATGCTTCATTGTTGGAATGTCGGATCGTGTGATTTTGATTCAATGCGACGGAATGTTGTGAATGGATGCGAAATGGTTCTCTTGGTCTGAAAGATTTTCTTTTGTGCGCTACGAGTTTTGGATGTCTACGTTGGCTCTTTGCAATAGAACATTGCGTTGGAATTTGATGCACTAATAATTGAACTGTTATCAAATCTGGTTAATCATAGTGGAAAGGAATATCCTTCCAAATATTTTTGAGATTAACCCTAGTAAAATATCTTTGAGAATTTTATTAGCTTTGTAGAATTGAGTCAAATCATTTGAGAAGGCCCGATAGAAATTAGCTAATGTTTAGATTCAAATCCTGACCATGATTGCAAATGTCAATCAGAAAGTTATGCTAAAAAGGAATGCAAATGTTAACCTGGAAAACACTATAATTGCAAACTATTTTGATCCTATGTCTACTTTAACCTGTTTCACAATTTCAATGGTCAGTTGAATTGAACTGTGTAAATATTTTAAACAATTGATTTGTAGCCGAGTTTTGTGAAAGTTGGTGGTGGTTAAGTTACACTAGCTTTAATAAAATTGTCAATATTTTTAGCATAAATTGATATCAGATTTTCACTTTTTTAGAATTAGTTAAACCTCCATCGTTATAAGTTAAGTGAGCAAAAGTTTTTCATCGGATTGACAAAAATCTACCTGTAAATCTCAAATAGAGAAGGGAAGGAACTCTTTAAAAAATGTCCTTTCCAAATAAAAAGAATTAAAATAAATTTAAAGTTGAAGATAAATCATTTTTTATTTGGTTCAGAATTGAATGTTTAGGATTGGATCGGAAATTGATGTCATCATTGGGAAAGATCATTTGTTTCATCCGTATCGTTAAATCGGAAATTGTCAAAGGAAAGATCTACTTTTCTAGGAATCCTAAAAATTGCCTTTCACAATAAAAAAATCCACAAATGCACCTGATAGATTACATCGGAAATTGATGTCATCATTGGGAAAGATCATTTGTTTCATCCGTATCGTTAAATCGGAAATTGTCAAAGCCATTGGAAAGATCTACTTTTCTATGAATCCTAAAACTTGTCATTCACAATAAAAAAATCCACAAATACACCTGATCCACACATTTCCATTCAGAAATTGACTCATCCATTGACCAGCCATAAGAACCCAAAAGGCCCAGTGGATTGAGTGAGGTCACGGACGGAGCAATAAGAAGGAAAATTTATGGGGCTATTAAAATGTTCTCCCTTCCAACACGTGGTGGGCAAGTCGGTCGTAAACAAGTTGATAAAAGAGAATCTGGTAGTTACGTTTCATGTGAACCCAATTGTCCACAGTATACATTTTGGCAGAATTTTTTCTTATAAATATAAAACCGGAATTATCTGTTACAACAATACTACAAAATCATCGTCCACTCACCAAATTCGTTGGCAATTGCCGCATGTACAAAAAAAAAATCTCACATGTCTATGTATTCCCACAGAGTAAAAATATTGACAGCTGAATTTTTATTAGACCCATGCAGAGAAACTCACCAAAGGAGACCGTTGGCTGTCCAAACTCCCAAAATCAAAATCTCATTAGACTCATCTGGCGTGGGGAAGAAGAAGTTGAGGCAGCCATCACTCACGGGTTGACAGGTACAGGCTGATGGCTGCTAAGGCTGTGGGAGTGGTTCCGTCATTAGTGTTGTACTTGTTCCAACCTGTGTACAAAATTTGTACTCTCAATGAGACTCATGTTAATAGAGTCCAAACTTACATGTTAACTCTAATGAGATTATCGACTCATTGGCAGATTGTATGGCTCCATCCTCATGTATTGTTGTATTGTAGACTTTTCGGCTATGTCGGCTCTAGATGTAGCTCTAAAAATCAAAGATCCTGGTCCTCATTTATTCGTCTTTGGCTGCATCCAGTCCAGTAAACGTTGCTTAGTTTTCACTTGGATGGAAAGTTGAAAGCCTGACGTTTGGTCATTCCTGCCTAACATTTCTTTTCAAATTGAGATTGAACCAAATTGACTTATCCTCGGATTGGACGCTAATCATTGCTTTGTAGTGTCGTTCAGACCTTTCTCGTGACCATTCCCGTGCTGAATTGATGGGAGATAGAAACCACTAATTTGCTAAGCAAATTCTGCCAGACTTTGGTAGAATTGATTTTGCTACCTTTTCCTTCGCATCAAGTGTGATTTTAGTTTCATTTTTTCGTAGCTTTCTACCTTGTCTTCTGAGTTTCGAGTAGAAATCAAATTAGCTCATATTTTACTAAAAATGTGATTATGACAATTTTTTCTAAATATTCGTAGCAACATGACCATTGATGGATTTGGATTCAAAGACTTATCCTCGGATTGGACGCTAATCATTGCTTTGTAGTTAGTTCAGACCTTTTCCTTTCTCGTGACCATTCCCGTGCTGAATATGAATGGGAGATAGAAACCACTAATTTGCAAAGCAAATTCTGCCAGACTTTGGTCATTTTTGCATAGCTTCCTCCCTTGTCCTCTGAGTTTCGAGTAGAAATGAACTCATCTATCAAATTAGCTCATATTTTACTAAAAATGTGATTATGACAAGTTTTTCTAAATATTCGTAGCAACATGACCATTGATGGATTTGGATTCAAAGAAACCCCAAATCCTGGTAAAAGGAAGAAATAACTAGAGGAAGGAACAACCGATGCTACACATTATTTCCTGGCGACCCTTTTTGGATTGAGAAGGAATGAGTCAGCCTTAGCCAAGCAGCCCTAGCCAAGGAGCCAGCCTGGATCGATCACTTGGATTGGGTGACAATCTCTCCGGGGAAGACGGATGGTAGCTATGATTGGGATCCATTCGTCAGCCTTGTCTTTCCATCGCTTTTCAGATTCGTAACAATACTACGCTCAAGGAAAAAATGATCTTTGTGCCTGATTTTTCACCAAATTCAATTTTTTAAGCAGAATATTGACCAAATACTCAAATACTCAAAACTAAACCAAAATCCCAAAAAACATACCCAACCAAAAATTACAAAACTTTTTCCAAAGAAGAAGAAGAGAAAAAAACAAAAACCTCCGCATCCTGCCAGCGAAGGGGGAAGAAGAAGAAAAAAGGGAAGCGTGAATTTCCAGCCAGAGCTTAGGACGCAAAGCCCATAACTCAAATTGTCTATCTGTCAAGAGACTATAATGCTCCTAATCCATCTTCTTCCTTCTTCTTCCCTAATTACGATTCAACGGACGGAGAAAAGTTTTGGATTTCTTTTTTGGATCAAATGTGTGTATGCGGAAAATGTGTAGTTTTAAAATTGTTATTTTGAATGCAATCAGATTGCCAAAATATTATTTTCAATTCAATTCAAGCCAATATAAATTTGGCTTTTAAATATTCTACATGCTTTCAAAAAAATCTTTCATCAGGAAAACACTCAAAAAACCCATTGACTACATTTGATTCACTTTTCCACAAAATATTTGTTTCCAAAAATCCCCCAAAAAAAAAGGCTGGAAAGCAAAACTATGTATTCGATCCATCTCTGTCGGCCAAGGAGAAAGCAGCCCGATTTTTCTCCACCCTCCGTAATCTTTCAACCGTCGCCGAGCGAAAGGCGGAGACTCTCCAAGATGGAATACAAAGTAACGCATTACTGCATTTTTCGCAAAGGCGATGTGGCCTGAGCATATCCCTATTGTGTCTACTGCTCCTGAGAATGATTGAAGGGAAAGGCGTGTGTTTCTCTCAAAACGTCTGGAATGATTTATGGGCTCAGCCATTTTGAGACGAGAGCTCTTTTTTTTTTGTTCCCTTTCCTTGGCTTGCGTTTGGCTATGCCTTTGCGTTTGGCTGAGATTAATGCTACATCCATTTCCAATTCAATTCAAAATGGGCTTTGATTGGAAGTTTTTGGTTGGTTGCCATCTCGGCTAGGTATTTTTTGAAAATTTTAATGTGTTGACTTTCACCTGACTTGACTCAAAATTTGACGTTATAAATGATAATACTTGTTGGATTTGAATAGCTAATGACGACTGAAGCATTAGGAGACAACCTGCAAAGACAATCAAGATCCGACCTAACTCAATAAATGAGACTCTTGTATTTCCAACATTTTAAGTTTAATTTTAACCAAATGGATTAGTGAACGAGTAATATCCAATGTACGAAATGGAACTTTCACCAAGACATAATACTTAGCACATGGGTCAATAGCCCATAAATCAGATCAAGTCTTTGTAGGGAGTTGAACCCAGAAATTTTCATAGTAAAAGACCCACAAAGGGTCCTCTAGTAGTTAACCCTGACAAGATTAAAAAAAGCATCTAACAAATGAGCTAAACATTTCCGAAACAGAGGACTAAACGAGTCATGATATCCATAGATCAGTAAATCTGATAGATTTCATTCAAAACTCCAAGTTTAATTTACCAGACTATTATGTGCAACGGGACTTTCACCTGTAGCAGAGAACAAAATAGACCAAATATTTTAAATCAGTTCATTGGGAGTTGCACCAGTGTTAGTTTAAATAATCAAAGTGCTGGACGATGCAAAATAAAATCTCTTGCAATACTTTCGAGACATCCAGAAATCAAGTCTAGAGGAAAAAAAGATAACTTGGAATGTGTCATCGGACCAAACGATCAGCTCTATAATGCATTGTAAAATTTCACTTTCACCTCTAAAGGATGACCATTGACCAAAAGTCAAATGAACTCCGAGAACTGAACTGAGAAGCCCCGAGAACTGAGTCAACTTGATTCAGCAATGACAAAAAGTATTAAAAAAAATTCCCTACATCCGAAGCTGGAACAAAATCCCAAAAAGAAAAAGTTTTTTGTAATAATTTAAAATCTGCTTTCTCCTTGCAAATATCTTTCTTCCAATTTCTCCTTGCCTATCATCACAAAATAATTCAACGGACTTTCATCTCAAGTGAAGAACGTGGAGTTGCATAAGGCTTGAAAATAGTACTAGGGGAAAATGAGTGGAAAAACAGGCTTTGATAAAGTTTTCTTTGCCTATTCTCTCTGATTCCAGATTCAGCAAAATCAAATGATTGTTGACAAGAAAACTCTGAAAAGTAACAATCACCAAATCGTGAATCTTGAGAACGATTGAGAACTTCAAAAATTCTGGTGTAAACTGGGGAAAGTGTAGACTCTGGCGATTTATGGATAATGAATTGACATTCACATTACACTCATAGTTGTTGCAGTGGAATTAAAAGCTCAGAGAAGTATGGTGTCATTTAAAACATGATTCTTAAAATACAAGCCTAGGCACAAAGTACCAGTGAAATTGAAATACTGGATAATACGCCTCAAAAACTTGAGTATTTAAATTCCTGCTTTTCCATTGCGAACAACGATAAAATTAAATCGTAACTTGTGGAAGTTCCACTAATATTTTATGCGAAACTCTGAATTACAGTGTACTTCTCAAGGGATAAAGAATAAAGCTGCATTCTGCTGTCCGAACGTAGCTTTAGAAATATTCAGCATGTGACGAAGAATTTGCAAAATGACCTAGTCTAAAAATCCCTTAACGTTCTGGTATCCCGTAAAAGAAAACTCATGCCAACAACTCCAAAGTAAAACTCCAACAAATAAACAAAAAAACCTTGCGTAGCAACTGGAGCTCCCAAGCCAACGCCAGCTAGTTGCGAGGTGTAAATCATACGCTCTATCCCACTAGGAGTCAGTGATTGACGTTGGGTAAATCCATCCAATCCTGATCCACCATCCGCCATCATTCCCACCACAGACCCACCTCCAACCCATGAAAATAAACTCCATCCATCCCGTAGCATTACAATTAAACACTGAATTATTATTTCCATTGTACAATACAGAGAGACACTAAAATTTAAACGTATACAAACATTGAACGTATACTGGAGCTCGACTAACTAAAAATTGTAACAGAACAGTCTCGTATACA
This sequence comes from Thalassaphorura encarpata, assembly GCA_009869925.1. NCBI lineage: Eukaryota > Metazoa > Arthropoda > Collembola > Poduromorpha > Onychiuridae > Thalassaphorura > Thalassaphorura encarpata. The sequence goes on from WJEZ01003323.1 coordinate 7,645, forward strand.
CGAACCACAAAGATTTTTTTTTGTTTGCACTTTGACCCCTCTGTAATACTTGTACACACGCACTCTCGCACTTTTTTTTTGGATTTTTGCTTTTTAACTGGTAACTTCACACGAAAAAAATGATGAAGGGGGATGGGGGGAACACACTGTACGTATAATTGAGATTCCGTTTGATTCATGGTGAAGAGGCTTTTTCTGGAAATTAAGAAACATTGTTTGTGTGAATGCATTGGATAAATATTTTGGTGGCATTACTTTGCAAATTCAAAATCTTTTATTAAAAGTGGACATGTTTGTGTGAATGCATTGGATAAATTTTGGGCTTTTGGAATTCAGTAGTTTTAATGGCATTTACTTTGAAAAATAATTAGTATCTTATAAATGTGGACATGTTTGTGTGAATGCATTGGATATTATTTGTCACTATTTTGATTAAAAGTCAATGACATTTTGACTTTATTAGATAATAATTAGTTTCTTTCTTTCTATTCATAAATGTGGTGTGAATGCATTGGATAATAACCCACTAACTAACCCACCCCAAAAGTAAAAAACTGAACTGACCACTCAAATCCTCACCATTCTCGTCACTGGAGTTGTCCTCTGGCTTTGTCTTATTTTCCTTCTTCCATTTCATCCTTCGATTTTGGAACCAGATCTTGATTTGCCTTTCGGTCAAACACAAAGCGTGGGCAATTTCAATTCGTCTACGCCTTGTTAAATACCGATTGAAATGAAATTCTTTTTCCAGCTCCAGCGTTTGGTAGCGCGTGTAGGTTTGTCTTCCGCGTTTTCGCTCTGAAAGTCAAGAAAATGTTATTCAAATAAATCTTGTCATTTCCCATGTCACCGGGAGGATATCCGATTTTAGATTTCCTTTGCCTTTCCTGTTCCTCATCCTCATATCCTGGACAGAGTGTCAAGTTGATGGATGCTAAATTTGCATAGCATAGCCATACTCATCATAGTCATCAACAATAATCAATCCTAAGCTAACCCCCCTAGCCCAAAAAAAAGGGAAAAAATTCAGGGCATATAAATCATGCAGGCTGAGTGAAAGGGCCACCAATCCTCTGTGTTCCCAATGACTGACAGGTTTCTCAGCCTCCTTTAATAATTTTTTAGCCTTTCAAAAATAAATGAGTGTCTGCGCACGGCATTTTCAATTCGACACAGACAATAGGGAATCCATGGGCAACACTCAGGCACAGGCAAAGGAATACACAATGCATATGCCAACCATTGTAACCCGACAGGTGGTAATTATGCAATCCCTTGCGTGTTTAGTCATTGCGTGATGTCCTCCTTCGTTAAATTCGTGTATTCTTCCCAAAATTTAATTAACTTGGATTCTCTCTGGGCTGTGTGTGAATTAAACATTGTGATGAGGATTGAAATGTTTAGAAATGCATAAATTGTGCACCTGTGTCAACTTCCTTTGCTGTTTGTCCCTATGTACGTAGCTTAACGTTGTGTCTAGCTTTGTACTCAACTACGCCGTAACCTCAAAATGCTATAGGAATCGAATAGCCCTTTCACTCACACTCACTCACTTTCGGTTAAAAAGACGCGAGTTCAAAATGAATCTAAAAATTGACATCCAAAAACCTCAAAATGCTATAGGCCTTTCACTCACACTCACTCACTTTCGGTTAAAAAGACGCGAGTTCAAAATGAATCTAAAAATTGACATCCAAGATTGACTCTATTAACTGTAGGCTTAAAACACAAATCTGAAAATTGACTTTATTTTTGACCAACACGTCCACGAGCCAAACGTCAACTGACGTCTCAATTCAACCATTGACCCTGGACTTTACAACTCTGTTATTTTTCTAACCCTTTACCTGGTTGCATAATAAACTCGTCCCAAGTCAAAATAAACTGAAAGAGTCATAAAATGTAAACGGCCTTGAACTCAGTCAGATGCCAACGCAAGGCCAACGCAGGCTGATGCTCGCAAGGGCAAAACCAAAGTGCCCATTAACGTCGAGCCAGGGATAATAAAAATAAGAGATTAAACGAGTTTTATGGGGTTGTTTAGAACTTGGCTCGGAGTTGGGACGTTGCAAAGGACCTGTTATGCAAGGAGCAATTAGGATGCAGTTTTAGGGTTATGCAGTTTTTTTTATTGCTTTTGTAGATTTGAACTCTAGTTTTTTGGGAATTGTTGAGTCTATCATGGTTCTGGATTTAGCTTTGGAATTTGGCAAAGATGTTTGAATTTGGTCAAAGTGAATTCATTTCGCGCTTTTGTATTATGTCTTTTGGATTTATGAATTTATTTGGTCACTGATTCTATGTAAGTTCCATATGAGCTTTTGTCTACAGTTTGCAATTGATAAAACGTTAGGGAATTAAGTCAAGGGCTGGGGCCAAGGACCTTCTCAAGAGTAGTACTAGTCCTATACTTCTCAACGTAGGCAAAGACTATCACAATATCAGATCAGTAGATAAAGCCTAATCGATACTTTCACTAGTAAAACTTGGTCCGTGTGAGTACTTTTGGTACATGCTTTTGAATAGCCTTAATGCTTTGAGAAATGATTTTGCTATCAGATGTGTGGCACTCATGTTTTGGAGGTGTTGAACATAAAACTAATGAATTGTATCACATTACATGCCTTGCCTTGGTGCCGCTCTGACTACTCAAGATTCTAAATCCTTAGGACAAGTACTTTGGCTAGTACAACTTGAATGTATGCTACTGCATTATTTTGGTGAAAGTCTATTCATATTTTGTAGCCTTGTCCAGAGCTTTGCAATTTAAGATTTCGGCCCTTCCACGAGTACGTTTAAAAATGTGCGTGAGTCCATTTGCTCTAATGAATTCTTAAATGAGGATTTTAAGACGAGTATTTGGCTCGTATGTGAAACTTGAATGTTCAAATGTTTGTATGCTATATATTTGGTGCCTTGGTAGAAAGTGGTTGAGTCTAAAGGAAAATACTGAGATTCAAGATGCAACTAGGTTCCAACCTTAATGCTATGACAATATCGATTGCCAAATGCTACTTTGGTGTTCAGTGTGATGAGCGGTGAAGATTCTGGTGTGATTACTTTTTAAAGGTGATAAAATGAGCACTACTCAAGATGCGAAATCCTAAGATGAAGTCTTTAGGGACAAGTAGGTTAAACTTGAATGTCAGTTATTGGCTATGTTTATGTCATTTTTAATACTTTTACTGGACCAATAAGTACCCTAAAAATGCTTTCTAATCCAAGGAGAAATGAGCCTATTCTGACAGATGAAGACTTTGAGAGATTGAATTGATAAAACTTGAATGTTCATTGCTATTGACTCTCTGCTCGAAAGATCAACGAATCCCAGAAAATTTCTAAAGAGAATCGATACGCTAAAAAACAACCAAAGAAAAAACTCACCAAACTGAGACCTCATCCAAGGATAGAGGGGACTAGGGAG
>WJEZ01003324.1:0-11068 GCA_009869925.1 Thalassaphorura encarpata
GAGGTCAAAATTGCAATTGCATGTATGAATATTCTTCCGGACCACAATGGTACAATGGGGAAATTCGGTACAATACAAGGGAACAGCCTATACAAGGATTTGTCGTGTTTAATTTAATGTTTTACTGCTACTACACAGTTTATTGCTCCCTCTCGGTTTTATTTTGGAAGAGAGAGGATACAACACGGGTATTTTACTCGAGTCATGTCATTCATGTTCTGTTCGTGTTGTGCAAAGTTATCTTGACGAAAAAGTCGTAAATTTTGGGCAGTTTGATTTATTAGTAATGTAGAATGTAGGAGAAAAAGTCATTTCAGTTCATGTCAGAATGGATAAGCTGGTTTGGTTTATCTCCGTGACTCAGTCAGCGAAGCAGCCAACCTAAGTAACTGGTTCATTAGGTCCCATGGTTGGCGCCTTACAATCTTGGCTGGCCTGGCGGCACGAATGGAATGATCGGTCTGTGTCATTAATATGTCATGTTTTTTTTTGCAAATTTTAATTTTGCATGATGCCTCGTAAATTAACTGGCTTAGGCTTGAGGAATGAGTCATAAGTCATTCCTGGATAATTCTGGTTTGGATAAAGGAATCATTTTCATACCTGGCCGATTAGACTGGAAATTTTTCACTATCCTATTTTTATCACCCGAAGACTCGATCCAATTTGTTAAAAAGTCAAATTGTCAACCATTTGGAAAAATGGAGGCGGGCGGGCGGTGGACTCTGACTAATGATTACAATTTGTGTGCCGTGCCTTCTGTTTGCTCTCTATTTTATCCTCTCCAGATTAAAGTTTAGTACAGTGCAGCAGCAGTCGCAATTGAATTGAATAGAAATGCTATGATAAAATTCTATAAATAGAGACAAGCTGCATCTGGAGTGGAAATTATTCTCTTCGCGCTTCACATGATGTGAAGCAAATAATAATGATTCGTTTTCCATTGCAAATGCATGGATGAAAAATCAATGTCACTTGTATTCAGCCATTAAAAATGATAATGCTGTTCTGATCTCATTTCTGGGAAATAATAGAATAACATGTTGTTTTTAACTGTTTGTCTAGTTTAGTCTGGCTTGATATTAGAGTCCGGCCCTCAATCTAATAGCTAAGCTAAGCTGGCTTTTGTAGAAAACAATTGGAGATTTTGATGGTCAGGGTGTCCCAATGAAGAAATAGTACATTTAAGACTGTCCTTACATTTTCTGCATCCGAAACACCCTTGCATTAATCGGATATTGTTTCGTTTGTTTTTATGGGTCATTTGTATAAGGTTATTGCCCAATGAATGCACGTGCATTATTTTTTTCCATAAGGCCAGGCAAGGACAATGTTCCAATTAGATAGGAATAGGACAAGGAGAATTGTGAAATAATTTTCCATCTGGACAAGACTGGACAAAAGAACCTAATTGCCTAGCCGTTAGCGGATTTTCAAAGGGCAAGATAATTTTAGGATGAAATAAAAATAAAATGGACATCATTAGCCTTAGTTTGCGGAAGAAGATTCAGTCAGCATTTATTTTGGATTGAATGCAATGAATGTCATCATTGCCTCTGCTTGCTGACGCAGCGACCGCAAATAATTGACATTGGCAATCTCATGTTTTTCTTAGGCGGTGACTCTTGTCTTGTTAGTTATTCATTCTTCTATACTTGCCAAAATCTTGTACTAGACGTAGCATACATGTCTAAATTTAAATTGTTCAAAATTTTGCAACCTTACTTTCTGCGAGATGATAAATTTGCGAATAGGGCGCCCTCTTCGAACTTTGAGTGCTTTGAAAATTTGCAAGCTGAAATTTGCAAATTTGCCAATTTTTTGAAACTGTCACGACGTGGAGCTTTGAGCAAAGTTTTGCAAACCCGTCGGTGAAATTTAGGCTAAGTGGAAAGTTTACGGAATGATAATTGAATTAAACAGGAAAACTTTTGTAATAACGAAATGAGTTTGCTAATTAGATTAATTTATGTAGAAATTAGCTAATTGGTGAGAATTTATGTAATAATTAATTAGCATCGTTTTTTAATTAATTCAGGTTGACCAGCGAGATGTTCCTGGGATTGATGCCTCGTACTTGGCAATGGACACGGAAGAAGGGGTTGAAGTTGTATGGAATGAAGTCCTTTTCTCAGAGAGGAAAAATTTTAAGGCACAAGAAGAAAAAATACGTCTAGTCTTTGATAATTTGACCCAATTAGAACATCCCAACATTGTCAAGTTTCATAAGTACTGGATGGATACTCAAGTTGAGAAACCCCGGGTAAATTAATACTAATTAAATGAAACTGTGAATTTGTTAATTTACAAGGGATAATTGCTAATGACTATAATTTTTAGGTCGTGTTCATTACGGAGTACATGTCATCTGGCTCTTTGAAGCAATTTCTGAAGAGGACGAAAAAGAATGTCAAAAGACTTCCTCTCCAAGCATGGAAAAGATGGTGCACTCAAATTTTATCAGCCTTGAGGTTCGTTAGCAAAATACAATAATGATTCATTAGCAAGATTTTTATTTTAGTAGGCCTTGTAATTAATATTTTCACTTTGTTGTGATTTTTAGCTATTTGCATTCCTGTAATCCGCCAATTATTCATGGAAATTTGACTTGTGATACGATTTTCATTCAGCATAATGGTCTCGTCAAGATTGGTTCAGGTATGAAATGATACGGCTACGACCGCTGTGATTTTTTGGAGGACAAATTAAAAATTAACCTATAGATTTAGAATATTCGTTGACTTTGACGAAAGTGAAGGCAAATGTTGAGTTACCCGACCAAGCCTCGCCCGGGTTTATATATAGCTAACGGCTAACCAGAACGGGCAAATTGCAAATTGCATTTTCAGCTCTATTGTGGTTTTTCCTCACGCGATGAATGGAGCGTGGTGGTTTCCTTACCCTGCAGAAATGCATGGAACTGCATTTTATTTAATTGGCTGGCTGCCTGATATTGATCTCTACTCTGAAATGCCGAAATCAATACTAAGTCAAGTCAGCACTTTGCCTCGTGCCGTGCTCTGTCATGTCCATTTTTCTTTTCTTTTTGTTGATTTATTGATATTGAGATAAGAAAACTGACAGTTAGGCAGGCAGATGTCTTTGTTCGTATCTGCCTTTGCAGTTTTCGTGTATCTTATCATAATTCCAAAAAAACTAAAGTAAAAGTTGCATGCAATACAAAATGCAATGGAAAATTTTGCGATCAAGTCATGGCATTAATGTAGAGTGAAAGGAGAAAAATTGTAAATAATCTGTCACTTGTAATTGTCTACCATAAGCGAAAATTTCATATTTTGCAATTTTGCTAATGCATAGAGTAGGCTCAAATGTCAGGATTCTCTGAAATAATATTCTATTCAGCATCCTTGGAAAAATTACTAAGAATTTTCAGCTTCTGAGTTCATAGGTCACTTACAATAATATTAGAAAGAATGATTCACCTTTTAGACAAAGAAATTAATGCGAATGAGTTCGATTTCGGAGAATTTCCTTCGCCTCTGTTTCATTCTTAATGGATGAACTCTAGGGAATTTAGATTGAGAAATGAGGCTTAGGCAAAGGGAAATTCGTTGAGATAAGGAAGCTGAATTCAAAGAACCCGGGTAAATGGAGCATGGCGCAGTTGGGAGTCGCAGTCGAAAGTTAAAACTTTTTTGCATTTTGAAGTAGCAGCCAGGAAATGCCAAATGATATTTATAATTTTTGGCAAAGATTCGTTTAATTTATATGTATGTTTTGTTTCTTCCATGTGTTGGTCCGGGAACAGTGGCCCCTGATGCGATTCATCACCACGTCAAGTCTTGTCGCAACAACATCAAGAACATGCATTTTGTGGCTCCTGAATACGGACGTGAGTACTAAAACTAAACCTGAGTTTTTATGAAGGATTCTATTCTTTGAGTTGGTTTAGCGTTGGGTTCAATTTTCTAGAATTATAGCATAGCGCTAGACAGTATGTCGACGCGTTCTGTTCTGTTTGGTTAGGATAGAAGGAAAGTTATTTTAGCTTCGGGACAGGACAGGGCAATGAAATAATTAGTGAGGAAGGAGCACGGATTTCTTCAGTCTTATTCTGGAAATTGAGATTTTCAGGCGAAATTCTTGTGGGCTAAGTAAAATAATTTCTGGATTTTTTAAGTTTTCTATAAAAAGTTCAAAATATGTACTTAAAATTTTGTGTGTAATTGAAGGGAAGAAAAATTAAAATTTGAGGTCAATTTTATTTAATGATTACAAAAATATGAATAGTTAATTAAATATTATTTTTTGACTTGCAGAATCTTCCCCTACCCTTTCTTCAGCCGTTGACATTTACTCATTTGGAATGTGTGCATTGGAAATGGCTGCCCTAGAAATCCAAGGAAATGGTGATTCTGGGACCCTGGTCACAGAAGACCATATAAATGGGACAATAGAATCCTTAGAAGAAGTAGAAGTAAAGGAAACTCCTTTGAATGACTTTATACGAAAGTGTCTTCAACATGATGGAGGTCGAAGGCCTACGGCTCGTGAACTCCTATTTCATCCTGTCCTATTTGAAGTACCGCCTTTAAAACTCCTAGCTGCTCATGCTGTAGTCAATGGTGCCGGAATTGGTCTATGTATGTCAAGTCTAGAAAAATTAAAAAAATTGTACGAATTTTGCCTAAATTTTGCTTTGTTTTTTTTCTAGCCAACATTTCCGAAACAATAACAGACGAAGTTCTGCAAAGACATTATGGACCTGAGATTGTTGTTGCTGAAATTAGGCATCGTCATCCCCCTCCTGGTTCCCCAGATGGACCACCAGTTCACATTCAAGTCCGAATGGCCGATGTTCCCGTGGCCGAGAAGTTGGAAAAGTTCGTAGAAGACGTCAAGTAAGTCAAATTATATATTTGCACTTCGAATTTGTTTATACAGGAATTGCCGCTCGCCCACCCTCATTTACAATCAATCAATTTGCCGGCCGGTGAGAACGTTCCATTTTGTATTAACCCGCCCGCGCGACCCTATGATGACAATGAGTTTTAACAAGGCAAAAGTCCTAAAGACCAAAAAATCTGCCCCAAAGTTTTAGGACTTTTGTCTTAAAAAACCGACATGGTTATGATAGTATATTAATTTGTGTTTTTTTGCTTGGATTTTCAGATTTGGGATTTACCCCCTGACTTGTTTTGAGCTTCCAGTCCAACACACCAATTTTTCCTTACCTCCACGTCAACAAGCTTCCAGCCCAGAAGTCCTTGATAGCGTATTGTCCGTATCCCCTGAGCCTTTGGATCTTGAGTCTCGTCGTGTGATGAACATGATGTGCAATGTCAAAGCCAGAGAGGAAGGACCCGGCCTCATTGTACTAACCAAATACTTTAATTCTAATCCTATATTTGATTTTTTGAATGATGATGATTGGATAAAGAATGCTGCTTTTATTGCATTAGTTAATTGTTTACTTAGTTAATTAATTAATTAGAATTTATAACACACGACCACAGTGGTAAATGTGGATTGTGTGTGTTCTTTAAAATTGAGCTGCGATGATTTGATTTGAAATGAGATGAATGGAATAATTAGTAGGCATTTTATTTTTTGACCCTAAACTCAGGACTGTTTGTTTGTTGATTTATTGTATAGATGACAATTCTGGTCAGAATGGAGGATAAGATGAACCGTCAATTATCCTGTGTTGTTAGTGAGACTGATACTGCCTTCGAGTTAGCTGCGGAACTAGTTTTCTATGGATTTATTCATGAGGCAGGCAAACCCATACAACCAATATTAATTTAATATACTTATTAGTTTGGCAGCCGTTGCTGCTGAAAGGCTGTAACTCAAAGTTAAAAAGTACGACGGCTGTCCAAACAAAAAACGCGACTGGACGACACTTGGAAACAACTGAAAATTTGTTCAATTTTTAAAGCGTATTTCTGACCCTGTTTTTGTGTTTCTTGAGTTGATTTTTTGGATAATAACGAGATAAATGATAAATTATACCGCATTTCAATTTTTCAACAAAATTTTTTTTTAATTTGAGTTCATTTTTTCAAAAAATGTTTTGAGTTTATTGTTTTAAAAGTATTTCTCTCAAATGTTTTCAAAAACGTTTGAAAATGAAACATTTAACTGATGAATTAATTCTTTTTTCTTGTTTATTCGAAAGTTTTGNTGAAACATTTAACTGATGAATTAATTCTTTTTTCTTGTTTATTCGAAAGTTTTGAAGTGATCTTCTGTAAACTCTAATAACTTAACTCGAATTCTGAAAGCACAAAGTGCATGAAACACAAAAAGGTCTAAATTTTTCATCATTTTGCGGTTTTGGTCTGGACAAATCAGAATAATTTTCTGAACGATGTGACGAAAATCGTCAATTTTTTGAAGTTTTTCTTTGTTGTCGATATTATTTGAATTTGAATTTCGTAAAATTGAATCGAAGTCAAAGAAAAATGAATTTTTGTTCAAAAACTTGACGATTTACTATAACTTAACTTAACAATGTACAGACCGACCCTTAAATTTGCATTTATTCTCGAAACGAAACATATTTTCTTGATCTGTTCTACTTTTTTCTGAAAAAACCGAGTTGTTTTCGAGTGTTGAGAAAGGAGTACATTTCCACTTGCTCTGTAAAAAAAACCAAACAGGGGAGTAAGTGGAGTACTAAAGCGAAAAAGAATGAGAGCAATCGGTAGTGACGGGTTTGGTTTTTTATGGTCTCAGGGTGATCGTGATAAATTATTCTACTTTTTTCTGAAAAAAACCGAGTTGTTTTCGAGTGTTGAGAAAGGAGTACATTTCCACTTGCTCTGTAAAAAAACCAAACAGAGGAGTAAGTGGAGTACTAAAGCGAAAAAGAATGAGAGCAATCGGTAGTGACGGGTTTGGTTTTTTATGGTCTCAGGGTGATCGTGATAAATTGGCGAGTTTGATTGAGGAATCCCTTTACAACAGACTGAGTAACAACAATGGGACAGCTCAATACACGGCTCATCTTGGGATTACAACGAGACTGTCACCAAATTCTTCTGGGATTGTGAGTCACGCCATGCCATTTCCCCAAGGGGGTGGTTGGAATGAGAATGGGAATGGAGGAGGTCATTATCATCCAGGGATTGTGAGTACGTACAGCTAATAACGAAAAAGGGACCAGAGGTCATCCATTGTCGTTGTGAAAAAAAGATGAAAAAATTCACACGGAATTTAGACTGACTGATTACCCCCAGAACGGGATACGACTTCCCCATCATACTCATCTAGGTTGAAAATTGATGGCAGGGAATTTGCAATGTTGAGTTTGAAAAATTAACGTGTAAGTTCCGTACGTACTGCGTAACATTACGAATTAACAATAATTAATACGTATATCTTTACCATGTATAAAAAAAACCATTTTGTAGGGATTTTCCAACATTGTACAGTTAACAGGATAGGTCTGATATGATAATATTTGCGAGCTTTTTTAAAAATATAAAATAAAATGAAATGAAGCTGAAAATAAAAATAGCTTCAGCTTCATGCATTTTGTGTACGCTACGCTACGTACGACGGAAGGAAATGGAAAAGTATGTGTTCTACCTAAAATCGCCAAATTAATCAGCAAAATCAAGAATCCTTGGATTTCACCTGCGCATATCCAATCAACGAATCCGTTTAAATTAATTATTACAAAACCCCGTGGATTTTTTTAATTTTAAACTGAATGAGAATGTAAAATTAAAATCTCTGGAATGAAAATAAAAATTGTAAATGAAAATAAAATTGAAACGCTTGGCTGGCTTGGTTGGAATCGAAATAAAAATAAATGACGAAGATTAAATAATCTGTGTGATAATTTTTTTTACTCGGCTATTTGAAATATGAAAATAATTGGTTGGTCATTTTATAAATACCTCCGAGTTTTTTTTTACGGTTATTGCAGCCGCTGTTGTTGTTGGAGTAATTGTTGCTGTCGCCTTAGTTGTTGTTGCTGTTGTTGTTGTTGTGACTGTTGAGCAGGGCGAGCTACAAGAAGAGCTCCTAGTCTTTGTTGCGATTGTGGACCTCCAATGACCCCTGGTTCGTCTTCCTCTTCTTCTTCAGGTTGACCTCGTTTGTTAGGGTCACATGGATTTCCACTTTGATATTCATATTCTCGTTTTACCCCATCTGGGTCAGTGTAGCCATATTTTCCACGAACGACACAATCGGCTCCTAACGTTTCTTCTTTGAATGTTCCGTCCTCGTTTTCGTAGCCCCATGTGATTGAACCTGAATAAAATCATGGATATATTAATTTGACCTTTGATCCTGAAATATGAACTGATCTTACCATCGTCGTTGTTACGCATAAACCGATTCACAGTTTGAACTGGTGGTGGTGTAGATGCACGATCTTGTCCTCTATCACCGGCCAATCGTCTGTCTTGGCCAAGAAGTTGTTGCTGTTGTTGTTGTCTTTGTTGTTGGACTGGGCGTGGCTGAGGTTGTGGAATTGGTGCTGGGGCAGCTTGAATTTGTTGTTGAACTGGGCGTTGAACAACTCTTCGTTGATTGGGGTTGAGGCTGTAAAATTAACATGCCACCAAATTTAATTTTTTTTAAAGTTACCTCAATTCAATACCCAAGAGAAGGTCACTTATGACCTTTGACCTTTACACGACGATTTCTTACCCTTCTTTGTCTGATTACCTGTTGAGGTTGAGGAGTCTGTGGAACAACGAAACGACCAGGTTGACTCAATACAGCTTGTTGAAATTGTTGTTGAGGTTGTTGTTGTAGTAGTCGAACTGGAGCCCTTTGAGGGATAGGGGCTGCAGTGACCACTGGTTTTGGGGTTTCTTCATATTCTTCATCGTCATATTCTTCCTCTTCAGCTGCTGCTTGTTGTTGTTGAACTGGTGCTGGTGGAGGAGAACGAAGAATGATTGGCTGTTGACGAGTTGCATGGGATAGGGAAGGATCCGATTGGTGGTTGCCCTTGGCCAGCTAAACCAATCAGGCTCCCTTGTTGATTTAACACTGGCGTTGGTTGTCGCACCCTTTGTGGCTGTGGTTGTGGCTGAGGTTGATATTGTGGTTGTTGTTGTTGCAATGTGTATTGCAATTGTTGCTGTTGCTGTTGTTGCGGACCGCCGAAGGATAGTTGTTGGGAATATGCGGGACCTGGGGCAACGCCCAAGGCAACGGGGCGAGGCCCTGATCCTCCTAATTGGATTGAACGTTGAGGAGCTCCTGAGCTCAGGGATAAGAACGCTGCTAGGCAAATCTGTGCGGGAAATACAAAATTTTAAATTATGTACGTTTCTAATAACAGTACATCTGTGCATGTGCTAATGTGGGTAATTTGATAATTAATAAATTTTCCCTTTTCATTTCCTTTCACACAAATTGTATTTAATGAATGAGAGAAGATGAGAAATTGTTATAAAATAAAATGAGAGATGAAATCTCAATCTGAATCTCAAATAAAATCAGACTTTCCATACATGAACATTTCAGGCCAGGCTAAAGCTGAAAGTGAGATTATTACGACTACAAGTTAAAAATTTCCTTCCTAGGAGCCCAACGCAGCACAGCGTGGAACTTATACAAATACATATGCAAAAAAAACTTCTTAGTCATCTACATCTACGTCTTCCAAGTGCGAATGTATGTAAAAACAGTAAATAAAAATGTAGGAAGCCCAAGCCAAAGTCCAAGCTCCACTTTCACTCTCGTTCACAAATTGGAGATGCAAAATGCAATGCAATTGAATTGCATTAAGGAAATTGTCATGCTGGCCAAGTCAAGCCAGGTCCCAAGATTTGCTCATGTCATAAATTGCCAATTTACTTTACCTTCCGCCGTGGGAACCCTAAGAGCAGTGCAGTGCCACACCTGAAACCTGTCTGTCAATTTAATCTAGAGCATTCGCCATGCCATGCTATGCCTTGCCGTATTCATATAAATTATTCAATCATCCATTCCTTTCTTTATCCGCATCCAAATTCATATAATTCAAGTTGTATGAAGTGAAACAGAGCAAAATATTTTACGTATGGGATGGATCATTGCATTTGCATGAATTGAACTACATTACGACATCTCATCCTACCTAATTCTCAAAAGTGAATCGATAAATCTTGTCATTCTTTGAAACGATTGCTTATTGCTTCATTTTCAAAGGTACAGAGATGCATTCTTATTTTCTTTTTATGTGCAATAATGAAGCACTTTTATTTTATTTGCTCTTGTTTTGAAATATGGGCTTGGCCGTTAGCCCAGGTGCTAAATTAACATACGATGACTCTGTATTATCATGTCTTAACAAAATTTTGGTACATATATCTGGTACTTCCAATATATTTTTGTGCATTTCTTGTAAAATTCACAGAAAATACATACGAATGGCATATATTTTGAATCGAATTGCTCTTAACTTAATTTTATAACGAAATGGATGTAGTGTCATCTTTGATCTCTTAAAATTAGAGCAAAGAGGAAAATTTGCATAAAAAGGTGCTATTAGCTTGTTTTACCAGGCCAGAGATAAGATACCGAGTCAAAACCTTAGGCGTCTAAATTAATTCAGCAAAAACAAAAAGACCACTACTACATTCATGTACTCGTAATGCGTTAATTTGCATGTATTGAAGCTGAACAAGTACATTGAGTGATCTTTCTTCATATATACTATATACTACATACGTAAACGCTACGATCTTTGGTTCATGTGTCACATTGGTTTTTGCTATTATGTATTTGCCTTGCACAAATGTATTGTTCCTTGTATTCTGCATCTGCATCTGCATGACATGATAATTGCCAATTTATAAATTGAAAGTAAAAGTAGGGCACTGGCACTGCATTCCATTAAAGTGAGCCATGGGCATGGGCAGGCCAACCAAGCAAAAGCAACTCAGGTGTGATATAATAGCAGTACAACCAAATCTCAGACTATTTGGTTATATAATTCATCATTTTATTATATAGATTGGTAATTATACACGTATTAATTGCATGTAATATAATAATTTAATTATGGTCTATTAAATTGTTAATATTTACAGACTTTAGGCACACAGCGTCGCGACAGCCCAAGCGTGACAAGAATGGCATTGGACTTTTT
>WJEZ01003325.1:0-11067 GCA_009869925.1 Thalassaphorura encarpata
CGGCTCAATTGCATAAAGTGATTTAGGTATCTGCATCGAAAATGGTTAAGATTGGTTGTTCTAGAGAACAACAGCCTTCTCAGCTGCCTTGAGCTTAGGTCAACATCCTTTGATTATTTTATGCCAGTTGTCGTGCAGTGCAACCACATTTCATGTTGTATGCAAAAATTGTAGTTGAACTCAAACCACAATTTGCCCTGCTGGGAATTTCTGCGTTCCAATTAAAATTGAGTGTGTTGAGATTTTTCTACATTTTTACTATTGTGGTTCACGAGTTCGAAAATAAAGGATGAATAGAAATTATAGCTGTTTCCAGTTTCAACTAATATTTGAGATTTGGCCCTTACAACAAAGAGGAAAAATTTTATGCGAAAATTATTGTACAGCTCTTGAAGCTATTTCTATCACGGGCTTTTTCACAAGTGAAATTTTCACTAGCTTTATATTTTCTTCGTTACTAGTGTGATTCTGATCGCCTTCAAAGGGATGCAGTATTCTCAGCCAAGGACATGATGGTAATAATTACCGAGTAAAATATGTTCATCCAAGCACGTAATTCTGTGGTCGTGTCAGGTGAACTTTAGCATTACATTTTACAAACACAGGAGCAAGTCAACTAAATGCATTCATATGGTGGCGCATATCTAGTAAAAACCGCATTGTGGATTTTCAGGTAAAATACATGTAAATATAAAATTTATCTCGGCGTCAATCCCAAAGTCTGTTGGTTTTGGGAACGCAAAACTCGTGTTCCACGTGCGAGAATTTATTGTTACAGCATAACATACTCCATGTATGTGTAAAATATGAAATTATTATGAAATATTAAAGTCGGCTTGAGAAAGTTATGACCAATGAATGAACAGAAGGAAAGCAGTTAAAAAATCAGAATATTTTAACCTTGTGTTCATTCGAATTTGACGAAATTTCCAAGAAATAACTTTTACCTTCCGTTTGGGTCTGTCATTATTCGAATGAAAATGAGAGCACCAGATGCAGAAATGACTTGAGGGTGCGGGTACTCGTATTTTCAAAATGAAGCGAATTGTTACATACTATATCTACTCAATCTATGCACACAAAACCGTATAATGTAAAAGCGAAGATGTTTGAGTTGAATTTAAACCCGTGTCTGAGATTCAAACTCAGACGAATGAATATGGTTCAATTCCCAAGCATTATTCACCGAATCGTCTTGTCAATGATATGATGGAAGGATTCGCAATCGCAAGTTAAAGTAAAATACCTTGCGTATATTCGCATGGATGAACGCGTATAGAAATTTCACTTTGAAATTCATGTTTGTTTCATCTCCATCTAAGTTAGCGTCAAATGTCGGTTCCCTGTGAAATTCTCTATTCTCTATAGCAGTCACGCGTCGCTCGCTACCTGATGTGTCGTGTCGCCCACGAATTTAAATACGAATTGAATTAACTCTGTGGAGACGAGGAATCAATGTGTCTACGACGAGATTGTCGGTTCTGTTCGAATTTATTTCGGAAAATCGCAGAGAGAAATTTTCTACATTGAAAATTTTGAAATACGGCATCAAAATGATTAATGGGAACAATAATAGGATTCATACGTATGAAGTAATAGAGACAGAGACACACATCCTGCCGCCGTAAGCTCAGAATAAAAATACAAAAGAATAGAAACATAAATTTGAATTGTACATTTGGAGAAAGTAGTTTTTTGGAGGGATGGGATGACTAACTGCGGGATGAAAGTTGACGGAATGTTGAGTAATGTAATGTATTGTATAAAATGAATGAATGAATGAATAAGAATAGAAATGATGTCTTGAGGAATATGTATGAGAGACAAAGTGGAGAAGCGAGAGTTTGTAGTTTGCTGAGAAGCGCCGCATCCCGCGCTTAGTCCTGGCCTGGGCTGGGACTGCGCTACGGAAGGAAAACCACGGTTCGTTGACTTCCACGTCTCCACATCTTTTCCGTCTCTTTTTCCTGATTACTTTTGACAAAGTGCGGGGAGCCAAGGCTTCAATTGCTTATCTTAACGTCTTCCCATCATGGTGTGGGGTGCCTAGTGCCGTGCCGTGCCGTGCCGTGCTTTCCCCTACTTCATCCAACCAGCTTCCTGCTCTAGTTTGCCCAACCGGCTACAATTTCTAAAAAAAGACTCCATGACTTTCACAGCTTTATGAAATAATGTTATAGGAGACATGGAACTTGTGATATGAATCTGGACACCAGGAATTTCCGCCTATGTCTGCGTTAGTTATGAAAAATTAGAGGCAAGGATTTCAGGAATTGGAAATTCCAGTGCTTTGATATGTGAGAAGAGTTAAGCCACCGCGTTCTTTTTTAAATACCCTGTTGCAATAAATTACTAGGATTCTTAGAAACCACATGTCGGTTAAGTTCATTTTTGGGATAACTGGTAATTGGATAAAAATCCTTAAAGAAACTATGAATTTTGATATTGGCGCCAACATTAAGTTTGTAAGAAGAAAGGAAAGTTGGTGAGTATCACATTGATTTCAGTAAAAGTCGAGTCTTCATTTTATTTATTCTACTCTTTCAACTGATTACCATCTCCATGCTTACTTTTCCCTCTTCTGCAGATAAACTATTACTTTCCCTGCTTTCTCCATTATATTTTCATGGATACGTATGTATGTACATGTACTGTGTACCCACTTCACTTCCTTTTGTTCTCTCAAACAAGAGGGACTTTGGATCCTGAGAGAATTGAACTAAAGGAAGGAAAAGAGTTGAGATCGAAAGCCAAAGGAGGAAAAGAGCATTCAGCATATTCGTATCCTTTTCCTTGTTTCATGGGAAAGTGTAGGTCTGTCGATTCCTTGCAGCAGCAGCAGCAGTGAAATCCCAGGACTCATCCCTATTTTCTACCAAAGCTTTCAGTTTTACAAGAGTAAAATGCGATGAAGGATGTCTGTTATTCCATGTGTATGTACTTGAATCATTTCTCCGTTTTTCTCTTGTTCTTTCTCTTATTGAGAAACTTTTATTTTATTGAGGGCCAAAAGATTTGACTGACTGAAGGGCTTTCGTACGTCAATTTTCATTTTTATATTACATCCGTTTCTATTCGTTGTCTTATGTCAATACGTTGTCTAACCTATGCTCTCAGCATTTGCTTCACTTTGAACTTACTTAATCATAAATTCCTGATCTATTTATTGGCATATTATTTGTAAACAAGTAAAGTACAGTTAAATCAGTTACGAATATTCTAAAAATTCCACACAAAGTCGCAAGTACACGGAACATGTGTTTTCTGCGAAAGACAAATGATATTTTCCAAGGTGGACAATGTCTATAGACTCAGGAATTAGGACGGTGTAATGATATCCTTCAGAAAGGAATTTCATTGTATTTTTTGGACAAATTCACCCATCATCACTTTCCACTCAGGGAATAGTATCTGTGGCAGGGATCTGAGTAGAATGGAACACCTAGCTGGCAGTAGCACTAGCAGCGCGTGTTACTTTTCGAGAGAGAGGAAAATAAAGTGGGTGTGACAAGTTGTCAGAAGCTTGGGAATTTGTCCAGGAATTTGATAGGTGTAGCTTTCCCGGATATTGCTCACAGGAACAGGAACATGGTTTGGGATGCAGCACAATGTGATTGAATGGGACGTTCGTTCAGCTCACTTGTGTTCTGTCAATGCAATATCATGTATTTGGTTCTCATGCTCTAGTTCTTGTCTTTTCTGTCCATTCCCATCATTTTCATTTCTGGGTTGATTTTATTGCGAATTCGATTTTTTGGCAGTTCCATAAATGTAGTAGTTATTTATGTAGTCTACTACAAATTTAAATTCTTGCCTCGAACGAATTTATCTGCTTGGCATTAATGAAGAATAAACTTTCCGGAGGGACTGAGAGAAAAAAGTTAAGGAAGCCATGGGGGTTCCTTTCGAACGAAACGCATCAAAATAGATTTTGGAAATAAGAAAAAGTGGCGGTGAGGTACTTTGGGGAAGAAGGAATGATTTATAGGGATAACATGAAAGTGACCACAAAAACGGACTCTGAAATGTAACGTGGTCATCATCACATCCACGTTCAGTAGAGTACGAGTGTACATCGTACTCAGCTTGGTCTTGGGTAGAAACATATGTCCCGGTTCCCATAACCCTCTTCAGTTCAGATGCCTCATTTCTCTCGATCTTGAGATATTCGACTGCCTCGTTCGTATCTTCAACAATAGGAAGAATCTCCCAGGTGTGGATACATGATGGGTTGAATGTCTTCGTGCTATGAGCTTCTAGTGGAGGAATGATGAGATGTATGGCCACCCTGCCCTAGTGCCGATCCTTTTATTTAGAGCCACCGGCACACCAGCATCTTCTTCGTTTTTTGTATATACTCGTATCTCCGTTCTAGAGGAAACTGTACCGCTTCGTTCGTGCTGTGCTGGGAATTCCTCAGGAATCTATTTTGCTGTATCTTGCTTAGGCTGCTACTGCTCCTTGCTATTACTATTTCACTCTATTCATTGTTATGTTACCGGGGAACATTTTAATTCAAGATAGGATTCGGGGTATAACAGTAATATTTCAGACAGGTAGTCCCGCACGGCGGCTTCCTGGAGCCTTATCTCTTCATATGAATTCTGCCTGGGATGTCTAATAAATTCGGCAAATCACAGCGGGATGAATCATCCCGAGTGCGTGCATTAAAAGATGACTAGCCAGATACCTTGGTTAGGATTAGATTCTCTGGATATTCTAAAAAATTGATATTGGGAAAGTTTTTAATCAGATATAAAATTGTGACACGACACGACATGAGTTTATTGAGCTGACAATTATTTGAAGCATCTCTGACTTCAGCTCCTGGGACTAGAAATTTTGTATTTAACCCACTTGAACCCTAAGAAGTGAAACCCAACACCAATTATTTATGACAGTTTAAGTAATCTTTGAACGTCAGGTATTTTTAACGACTGGGAGAATTTTTATTATGAAGGCGGGAAGCGAGAATGAACACATGGTGCCCGGTCCTTCACTTTTATCTATTTTCTCAGCCAGCAGCAGCAGCAGCTCCAGAAGATCCTTCTTTCTGAAGAGCTGTTCTCATCTCATCTTTTTCTTCAGCACAACTAGCTCAGCTAGCTGGAGAATGAACTACTCCAATTTACAAATGGGCCAACGAGTGGGTTTAGTCCCACACTTAAATGATAAGGATTTTTAGGCCGGGTAGGCTAGGCTCAAGCTTGGGAACAATGCCCGAACCGAGTATGCATGGTTGAAGAAATACTATGGGTAAAGCCTGCACGGAAGGACCAAGAAGACCGAACTGAGGCTGAGGCTGAGAGTGACTGGTGAAACGGCAGTTTTTAAAAAGTTTTTCTTCTCCTCCTTTGGTTTTTATCTAGTTCATCCAAGTCATGTCATTACAAGGATTATCTTAGACTGTCATCTGGACAACCCTACTACTCCTGCTGGTGACCTCCCATATCGTAAAACCGACAGACTTTGACTCAAGAATGAACACATTATAATATCATTCTTTTAACGAAGTCAAATTTAGACAAAAAGTTCCACTCCCACTCTCATTGCCGTTCTATGGGTAGTTTGTCCGTCACAGTTAACTGTTCTTCAATCTTATCTCCCACAAAGGAGAACAAATCGGTTCTACAAATGGTGGTAGATGGGGAAAGGGATAAATTGGCTTCTCTGTTGGCTCAAGGCAAAGGTTTAAGAACCATTTAGTACTTATTTCTAGAACAAATAACTCATTGTTCTATTTTTTGGGTAAAAATACAAAAATGTCAAGTAAGATTTTTCTTGGCATTTTATTTTTAAATTGTTTACCCAACTGTAAAGTCTACTCTTTAAATTCCTGTAGTTCTCATAAATTAAATATTCTGTTGTTGTCAGCGGTTGAAAGTGTTCCTGACTGAGGAAAAATTTACTTTCAAATGATCTAAAGAACTTTTAGAATTTATGAGGGAAGGAATTGAGCTTTAGCTCTGCACTGCAGGGAATGAAACTTAGTGATGATGCTTGGCTACTAACTTAATCTTTGTTCACTTGAGTTGCCTTCTCTTCTCTTCGTTGTTGTGCTGTTCAGTGTGAGCTTGACTTTTAAGCTCCTGAATTTTTGTGAGATGGTACGGAATGAAATGAAGTGAGGACACAGCAGAACAGAGCAGATATGAACTCCTCTTTTCATAAAAGAAGTTTTTGAGCAGAGGAAGTTTTGAAATAAATGCTTTTGTCGTAGTCTTCAAAAATATTCCGTCCGCGACAATGACAATAGTTTAGTAATGGGGATATTATGGGAAGCTTAAGAAGAAGGGTTCAGATGTCAGGGGCAGGCAAGGCAAGTAAAGGGAGGGCAAAAAAAAAACGCCTACTCAAGCTGAGTAAAATAGGGAAAAAGAAGGAATCCTTATCTCAAGCAGTTCTTGCGTCATATCTTCACATCTGTCCTACATTTTGTAGGAGGGTAAATGAGGGAGATATTTTCTAAGATGAAATTGGGTTAAGCTCAACACGAATTCATATAAATTTTAGCAAAAATGGCAACGAGGCTCAGGAAAATATGTAACTAATTGCTTAACCTAATATTGCTAGAGGATTGCTTCGAACATAAATTTTCACCCGAAATTGAGTCATTCACCTGAAGTACTCTCCTTGTGAGAAGGAGAAATTCGTCCTAACTTACAAATGCATGGATCTTGCAAAAAACTGTCGTAGATCCTTGTCTTCAATAGTAGTTGTATGTCTGGTGTTAGCAACTGACTGAGAAAAGTTTTAGGTTGCTTGCCGTGTCGAATAAGAGAAGCTATGAGCTTGAGCTTCAGATGCATGACATTCATGTATGTAAGGGTTTACGAAGCATAACCTTTCAAGATCCTTAAAGACTAAGCTAGTAGGGCCTTACAAGACTGAGCTTGTAGAAGTAAAAGTAGTAAGCACCAAAACTTTTACTACATCCTAAGTTAAAGAACAGTTTTTGACACATTGGCACTTTATATACGTCTGTCCACAGAGAGAAATGGAAAAGACTACGTAGCTCAAAACTCATTCCGAGGAAGAACAATTTTTATGCTTACGTCTCACAATTTCCAACCTTGTGACGCCAAGGACGAAGAAAATTGAGGTTTACAGCTGGAGCATTTTTTTAGAGAAATTTTGAATTTATTTGAATCGAAGAGTTACAAGCATTTTTTTCTCAAAATATGAATTAATTAAATCAGAGTGCATCTGGTTGAATTCTGTTAAAAATTCATGTTTTTCCAAGGGACTCATGCACAACATTGACAAAAAAATAATCCTCGACTTATATACATTTTAATTATCGACCGGAAATTACTTTGACGAGACCGACTGTAAGTGGAACGAGAATTTTGCATTAAGTTATTCAGCACGCGAAAATAAATTACCTTGAGTATTCAAGAATTTAGTTTACAATCCTACTCCTGCGAATTTTTTTATATGATGCATAATAGAAAACAGATACACTTGCATAAAATACACTTGACTTTTATATGAGAATCATCTTGTTCAACATTGAGAATCATCATAGGAAGACAAAATAACCACAAAGATTCCAAGAAAGCGAAAATGTAGTAATGTGCATGCTTATATATCATAAGGCACTAATTAAAATTCCCAATTAGCAGGAGTCTCCGACATTCTTAATTCGTTTGCTTACAGAGATAAAACTTTGTTCGTGGGAAAGTTGAAAGAAAGTTTCTCCTTCCTTGGAGTAGTAATGGAATAGTTTGGCATAAAGACCACAGACTCGGCTCGCTGGCTGGATGGATGAACTTCCTTTCGGCGAGGTTGTGGCCAACTCTGCTGCTCAGGCCAGATTCTCACACTTTATTAGCAGGATACAGGCCAAACCCTCCTCTTAGGAACTTTATTACTTCTTCTTCTTCTGCAGAGAGGAATTCCAAGGTTGATTTTCGAAGTAATTAATGAAGTTCACGTTCACGACATGTTAGGAAATTAAACAAGTCAGGTAAAATCAAAGAGAGGATTTTGCGTTCATGTATTTTATACGTAGCGGGACAATTCTCTTAAAATTCAATCAAGTTATATTGCTCATTTCTTTACGCAGGCATAAAAAACGTCTTTCATTATAATTCGCTGCAAAATCCCTTAAATCCAGAAGTTGATAGCTGTAGAGAAAAAGANATAAAAAACGTCTTTCATTATAATTCGCTGCAAAATCCCTTAAATCCAGAAGTTGATAGCTGTAGAGAAAAAGAAGAAAAAGTATTCATTTTTAACTAAACCCATTTATCGCCCATTCTACTCATTTTACGACCCACTCTAATATTATTAAAACGCTCCTCGTCACCATCCTCCTTTATTCCCCATAAAATTTTGCACAATCTAACACCGGGGCCCACAAACACAATGTTTGGAGAAGAAAACACAGGAGAAGTGGATTTATGAGAATCCATACAGCGAGTGAAGTGAATATGAGGGAAATACGTACCGTTGTGGCGCATCGTGCGAAAATGTTGGAAAATGGGGGAAATATTATTATGTTCACCATCTTGTTGTGAACAGGCACCATCAAGAAAATGGCGATGGTTTATCAAGAGCCCAAACCCAGGCAGGAGCCAATAGCGGAAATGAAATGGCCCCAAATGTGGCCTGGCTCCCAAACTTCAAACTTGTATTACTCATTTTAGACGAGGATTCTCCATTCGCGTATTGTTTGTGTCCACGTTATCTCCCTTAAATATCATCACCGTGTCGTGTCGTGTCCCAGCTTGGATGACAATGAACATCAACCATCTCGTTAAAGTTAGAATTGATTTAGGACAGTTTGGCCAGAATTTTGCGTAGATGTACCTGATACAGCTGCAGTTTTGACTATTTTAAAATTATTACCTGTTACCAATTTAAAAAATTTCTAAATAAAATGGAAGTTTTTTTCATGAAATATTTTCATTTTTGAGGACAGGATTAGAAAGACCATATTATTCGAAATAAGGGCATCCAGAGCACTTAAGTTCATAACAGTGGAGTCCAGAGCCCTCACACCGTTGCGTTTCGTTATGCTGGGACGTTGGACGCCCGTGTAGATTGGGAGTCATAAAACGGGTGATTCTCGGATGAGAATGGCCCTGCCGAGTATTCATAATGGATTCCTAGGCGTCATTCTCAGCGTTTGCCTTGCCTATGTCCCTATCATTACAAACAATGTCTTTTATGAGCCTACATTGTATTTTTTATGTTCGCACGTCCATTACGACCTAGTGTACAATTTCTTGATATTTTTCTATTTGAAACCAATGTAGTGCAGTGCATTGCTTGAAGATAGAATAGAATGGAATTGGAAGCTTATTCGCACCGGGACTGTCTTGTCCGTTCTTTCTCACGTGTTAAAAATGGTAGAGTAATATTATGAATTTCGAATTACCACCACCAGTTCATGGTGTGAATGAAAGATATAATAATAATATTGCAGTACAGATGAACGGCATGGATGGTCCAAGTCGGAAGTATAATGTGAATAGGGCTCCCGTGCCGTGTCTTGTCTTGATTTATTCGTTCCAGGTTTCATTCTTTCATTCTGCATTAACAGTCCCTGAAGTGTGGTAGTAAAAGGAGTGGTTTTGATGTTCCAGACTAGAAGGAGTTCCCTAGAGAGTTTTGGAGGTGCGTGCGTGCATTGCATTGCACTGTTCCGACTTTCTCCGTTTTTACTAGCATAGCATAGTAGTTCATGGATATGGTAGGTAAGTGTTAGAAAAGAAGAAATAGTAGTACAAGAATGTAACCGAGTAATGCTTAAGCATAATAAATATTTTACTTTACTGCGTAGACATAACCCAACGTAAAACTTTGTCTAGTGACTGGGTTACTTTTGGTATTCTTTATGACCGTCTTCGTCACTAAGGCAGGGCATGGGTGGTAGCTTTAGCTTGTAAGGCTGGAGCTACGCATGCAGATGAATGCATTTTCATTTCTAATGCGAAACCATCCTTGAGTCATTTTTCTTGCCGAAAGCCCTCGTGGGCACTTTTCAAAGAGCACTTCTTCTGCAACATCAAACATGTCTCTTCATTGTTGAATTTTAAAGCTTTACAACACATTGCTACAAAGGAATTTGGTTAGGCTAAGGCTAACGCTATTTTTAGGACGAAGGATTTCATGCACAAATTACTTAAATTCAAAGTAAGTCCGCCTTGTGCCGAAAATATTTAACAAAATATGCTCTCGTTATTTTGATGCGTAGGCTTAAACGTTAATTTCAGCAGCGCCCTGAAGTTGGTATTAAATAATTCAGTGGTAGAGGAAGAAGGGAAATGGAAAGTAGCTTTAGCTTCCGCCACTAGCCCACAACATAAAGCATACGCATTTATATTTTTCGCATGTAATCCCTGCATCATGCATGCAAGGAAAGTAATCCCTTCCGTCTCACTGCACAAACTAAGTCCTGCACGGCCCGGCCCTGCACTGAATTCCCCTATTCCATATTCCATTTAGATATCTGAGTTGGTGAAAGATAAATTAGGAGCCCGAATGTAAAATTGAACTAATTCAATATATTAAAAGATATGGAAATGCAAGGGGTGTCAGTGTAGCAGAGGACAAAGTAAAGTGCTTTCTTGCCTTTTCCACTCCAAATCGATAGTCTTATGCTCTCACCCATGTCCTAATGCATTGCATTTGGTGTGTGAGAGAAACTTAAATTAGTCAGGATTTGAGCTTCGCATACGCATAAGCAGAGATTACTTTCTCTTTTGTCTTTTCCTTTAAGTTGGAGAAAGGAATGCAAAGTTGAATATTGCTTTCCTCCCCTATGTTGTTGTGTGTGCGTGCGTGGGTGTAGCTTAAGTTAAACCAGTGGATAGATTCTTTTACTTTACATTGCATTGCATGGCTTCGGCCGCTCTCTGGTCCAAAATGAAGAGAAAGTGTTCACTTTGGGTTTTGGTGGTCTTCGTTCGGCTCGCGCTTCTTAAACCACAGAGGCTGGAGCTGGGCGAAGAGTTTTTCTCTCAATCTGTTTTCAGGTTTTTGCCCTATTGCAGATCATTACCCAAAGAAAAAAACTTTGCTCGTTTATTTCACAAACCCATTATTCTCCATTCTCTT